>CM024539.1:31891886-32007006 GCA_014182365.1 Eucalyptus tenuipes | reverse complement strand
GTTTTTGGTTGGATGTCGCGTGGCTAAAGAAAGGGGATATTTGGCCAAAAAAGGAAGCAAACTTTCCTCTAACATGTAGGACTTTCTTTTAAATTTTATTCCTTCCTTAAGTCGCCCAAGATTACATATTCATATACCACTCGTGTTCATTTTAAGTATTGTTTTATTTAGATCCTAACAAAATACAAGAATCCGTATTCCGCATACATTTTATCTGTTAGTTATGAATGTTCTTTTTATTTTTGTAAGGGTCTTAAGCAACTCCTTCTCGCTCTTTGAAGACTTTGAATGCTTAACAGAACATATCAGGTCATCCATTACTGAAAGTGATGGGTAATGAAATTTAATGAAAGTTCTAAACCAAACAAACTCGTTATACGCACAATAGCTCCGCACTTTGAAAATATCATATGACCTTCCAAAACTTTGGTACTGCTGCACGATACCGTGCAAAATTTGAAAAATTATAGTTTACTTCTCAAACTTTCATGTGTGTTTCAGACATTACTTTTTCCGTTTGTATGACCGTGACTTGTTAACTGAAAATGCACTCACTCATTTAGAACACAACAACATCTATTCCATGGTTTATGAAGTCGAGAAAATACAAAATGATGCATGGTTGATAAAATTGGTTAAGAAAATTCTATCAAGAAAAGTGAGTCAGAACAATTTAGGTTACACTTAATGGCTATGCAGACTGAAAAACTAATGGATGCAACAATAAATCAAAGCTTCTTTTTTTTTTCTTTGTGGGAGGGGGCGGGGTAATTTTTCAAAGCTTGCGGACTATTGTGGAATAGTGTCAAAGTTCAAGAGGGCAATTTTTGCTAAACATTGTGACGTCAAAATAAACACATATGATATTACATAATATCCAACAGTTAGTTATATAACAAAAAACAAACTTAAAAATTACAGTTTATAACACTTTTATATGTGCATTTACTTAATTTATACCAAACAACATTTCAAATTGTAAAGAACATGTCAAGAGGTTACTGATGTAATTGAAATCATTTAAAGATCTCTTTGACAGTCTTTTGTCGTTGGATTGAAAAAAAATATTTCATGCATGTAAATTTCAGAATAATGTTTAACTTTTTACAATTTGTGTTGTTTTACAGAATTATAGCATCAAAGTGAAACTAAAAGAAGTCAATTCATGCATGTCAACTGTATATTGATGAAGAAGATGCCGCACCTCGTTTGACTTGGATTCAGAGTTTGATGTATCCAAAAGAATCTCGCGTACATAACGTAAACAAGGCATTCCAAGTGGGTCGCTCAGAGTAGAATCTTTGAAAAAGTCTCCACACCCTTGTATCTTGACGAGGCAATCATGTGGTATATATGTGCAAGAGGCATCAATCAATCTTCTTAATGATGGGCACTGTATGACCTCCAAGGATTTCAAAGACTCTAGCTCGTTTAGGCCCTCAACATTAGTAAGTTGTTTGCACCTTTGGATTCTCATATACTCCAGGTTCATTGAGTATGATAACCCGCCTATTTTTGTTAGAGATTCACACTCATAGATGTTCAAGGATTCCAATGATTTCGAAAGATGCTCAACCTGTATCTCAACTAGTTGTGGACAACAAGACACACACATTTGCCGTAGCTTCCTTAATTCCAAAGGAATAGATAATCTTTGAAGTTGTTTACAGCCGCAAACAGTTAATTCCTCCAATCGTGGAAGTCTATAGAGAGGAATGTCTTCCACGTCACAGCCGTAGAACTCTAAAGTGGACAAATTTCTCAGACTCCACAATGAGGAGGGATGCTGCATGAGGCTTTCGAGGTCTAGGCAAGACAACTTAAGCTCTTCTAGATCAGAAAGAGAAGCTAACTCTGGAGGTGCACGGACATTTAACAGATCTAAATCTAACTTTTTCAATCTACGTAACCTCCCAAGCCAGCTTAAGTTGCATCCTGGAAATAGATTCGATTTGTTTCCCAAACTAGAGTTATTACTTAGTAGCAATTCAACCAAATTAGTAAGGTTCGACAGATTCGGAACCGAGAATAATGATTCAGATTGAAGAAGTAGACAAGTCAAACTTGTGGGAAGCTCTGGCAACACTTGAATCTCATGACACGATCTTAAGTTTAGGGTTTGGAGGTGATGAAGCATGTCAATTGTTGCTGGAATTTTGCAAATACGAGTGTGCTCTAACTTGAGTATTCTTAAAGATGACAATTCTCCAATTCCAATGGGAATTTCGCCTGTCACATGACGCCTAGAGAGATCTAGCTCTTCAAGATTTACTAATGTGCCGATGCCCCTAGGTAATTGCCAAACATGATCTTCTTGATAAACTAATGCACCTATTGATAAACGCAAGATGTGTAACGATTTTAACTTTTCAATGGAGTTGGGAAGTTTTCTTATTATCGTGTCTGTCAAAAAAAAAAACATTCTTAAGTTCCAGAATAAAATTATTTGGATTTCAACTTTACAATGGAATTTAAAGGTTTGGCAATGCCCGTACCTGATAAGTCCAACTCTGTCAATGAGGTTAAATTTCCAAGTGAGCTTGGAAGTTCTCTTAACCCTCTACATCCTGTCAATGAGAAGTGCTTCAGCTTCATTAATGCCCCCACTTCTTCAGGCAAATCTGTAAGACCCCTGCACTCTTTGATCTTTAACTCAATCAATGACCCTAGATCTCCAATGAAGCTCTCAATTGTCTCTAGATTGAAGCAGTCTGCAAGAGTCAGCCTCTCTAAATGCGAGCATTTGGAGAAGTCTGGGATTGTGGTTATGCCAGAACACCGAGTAATAGATAAAACTTTCAAATTATGTGCCCTCTGTAAAAATAGATGGCCTTTTAAGTGTAAGAACCATCGAGATAGTACACATGGGAACTGTCAGACTACAATTAAAACATGTTGTTTACCTTTATCAAGTTCCATGCTTTTGAATCATCCTTGAAGTCAATAGCATCAAGTTTACAAACAACAAGATGATCCAAATACATATTGTCTGCCCTAAAGTCCTGAGGAGAATGCCAAGAAAACCATCTCAAATTTGAATGACACCTTGCAAAGTCTCCCACATAAGTTCCCCCGTTTAGCTCAAGGAATCTTAGGGTTTGTAACCTTTCAAAGTCTTCATTTGTAATCTCTATGGAGTCGCTGGATCTAAATATCTTAAGCGCTTGGACCTCCTCCTTTCTCTGCAAGTGAAATATTTGAAATGATGGGAAGAAGTTTGTCAACTTCCAACTACTATGTTTTCCAACTCGAATGGACAGGAAAGAAATGATAAAGATCTAAATAGAAAAAAAGGAATTGTTAATTCCAAGATATACAACTTCTATTTGAAAATGGAACATTTCTTACTTACCTTTATGGTTCTTATGATTTCAAGGGCTTCTTGTGCAATCCACAACCTACTGCGCTTTCCTGGATTGAACGGACTTTCTTGACGGACAATATGCTTTCCCAGTCTATAAGTTGATCATGCATCCAAATCTTATCATTGTCCAATATCTTTATCAAGCACCTATCAGTAAGGACTTTTAGTCCTCTTATGGGATAAAATTGACAATCAGCCCACATGTAACTTGCATTGGTCTTACTCTCATTGAGCAAGAGGCATGCTATGTCGAGAAAAATTTGTTGCTGATATTTGTCTAGATTATCATAGCTAATCCGCAACATCTCCAAAGTGTCTTCCTCAGGTACTTCCCTTAACCTGACTAATGTCTCTTTCCAAAATGCCTCATCTTTTCCATTAAGTAACGAACCTATTACTTCTACAGTCAAAGGAAGCCCTCTTGTAATTGAGGCAGTTTTACTTGAAAGCCCACGATAAATATCAGAAGGAAATTCTCTACCAAAGGCATGCTGACAAAAAAGCTGAAGTGCAACATCATCATCCATCTTTAGCATCTCATAGCATAGAATTTTACCTTTAAGTCCCTTAACATTCAGAACAGTCTTGTTTCTTGTTGTAATGATTATCCTAGATCCTGAATGTAATGAATAATCTCCTATTAGTTTCTTAATGTGCTCTTTTTTATCGACATCATCCATAATTACAAGGATCTTCTTAGTGCTGAGTGTGTCTCCAATCCTCCTCATTGCTTGTTGATTATCCATTAATTGTTCAGCAGACCTAGACCCAACAATGTCAGATAGAAATTTCCTTTGCAATTGGACTATGCCCTCCTCGGTCAGCAAACTTTCTCGAACGTTCTCAAGGAAGCTACAACACTTTCCAAAGTGGGAAGATAATTTATTGAAGATGACCTTGGCAAAGGTTGTTTTGCCGATACCACCTTTTCCGTAAATTCCGATGAACCGCACATCCCGATGGTCGACGTCTAATAACTCTATAAAGTCTTTCACTCGATCATCAAGTCCAACTAAATATTCAGTTGCTGATTTTCTTTTTGCCTCCAGCTTTTGCAAAACCTTTTCAACAACTAATTCGACAATCGCTGCTTGGCTGCCATTTAGACAAGCGCTTTCATTAGTTGACTAGATTAATTTCTTACCCATCCATCAACACATCATTTTTCTTCTCAAAATCCTACTTCCTTGTGTATTGACGTTTATCGACAAGAATTCACAAATGTATATAAAATAAAGTCAGCACCAGATGGATCTTTGATGTTTCTTGTCTCCCGTAAACAGAAAAAGGAAACTGCTACTCTTATCACATGGGTAAATTGATTTTTTTTTTTTTTTTTTTGGGAGGGGGCGGGGGTTGAAATTTCTCTCTGAAGATGCAGATTGTTTATTTTGATAAGTGAGAATGCAGATCAAATTGAAGTTATTCACATCGCAGGGGAAAGTTTTGGGGAAGAAATTAAAAGCAGAGATATAACGTTGAATGAGACCAGCAATTGTAGGTTGTTTTCAATATTTTTCGTTAAAAATAAATAAAAGAAATATTGCAAAGGGCAACTTGTGTCCCCGAAAACAGAAAAAAGAAGAAATAGGTAGGGATCTTATATGAATTACCTTTGATCCTTTTTCACGTTCCATCCCTGGATTTCATCAATTTCTGCAAGAGCCTTTCTCCATGCCTCGACTTCCTTAGGAAAGTCCTCCTTGTGTTTCTCAATGGCAGTGCTATAAAGTGGAGTCCTAAGTTTAACATCTTCAGGTTCCACATCAAGAAAAATGGGAAGAATACTTTTTTGGTCTTCTAACTTAGAGACGTTGTCTACTATGAGCGCAAGCTCTTGGAGGCACAATTTACTGGAAGCATAAGTCCGAGAAAAGATGGGTATGTAGAGTATGGAGCTATTGATCGCATGGAGAAGGTTCTCACCAATTACCTCATCAGTGCGGAGTTCATCATCCACCTTGAATACGTGGACTCCGGCATCAACCAAGCCATGGTAGAGGAAATCTGTGAATCCGTAACGAGTGTCGGGTCCTCTAAAATTCAAGAACACCTGATACTCACTTTCTGATGCTCGTGTAGCATCACTACTTGTTCTTGCCTTTGAGTTCGCCATAGCTAGTAAGCTTATTACTTCCAGAACTCTTTCTCACCTAAAGAGAAATAAGATTGGTGCGGCGTGGCGTAGATAAGAAATGAGCTGGGTTTTTGGATATGAACGAGGCAAGAGAGTGCCAATACCTAAAAAGCTTGGCTGGCTTACTTAAGAGTCAAACGTAGTTGTCTATTTCCCACCTAACGTTCTGCATTAGCAAGTACACGGTGAGGTGTCCAAGACTTTTTTAACAGATCTGGAAATTTTCAAAGACTTTTTGGGAGACCATAAAGGCCAATCAGGAGTTCTACTTAAAAAACAAAAACCGATAAAAAAAAATATCAAGAGGACAAGGGGGAGGATAGTGCAGCTGGGCTTTTTAATGTTTAATATGACCCTAGCGTGTCACCTAACCTTCCAACTAAGAAAAATGAATCACAAAACAAAAATCAATATAAGAGAAGAGTAGTAACAAAAGGCGAGTAAAAAATAAAGTGAGGTACAGTAACTCAATACGATATCGGGCCAAGAGTATCATATGGCTTTCTTATTAATCCCAGGATAGCAACGCCATGAACTAAAAAGTCAAATCAAATATATATATCTATATAAATGTATTATATATTTTAAAAAGGCTAATATCTAAGCCTAAACTAAACTTAGAGAATACCAAAATTCCCTAAACTATATGAATATTAACTAAATGACACTAAACTTAATCTAATACTAACATCTGACAATCTAATCAAGACCTGTCTTTATGATTTTTTTTTTCCAGTTTTTGTTTTTTCGACTTTGAAATTTTTTAATCAAAGGGGACAATGACTGAGCCCATGGGCTCGGTCCGAATATAGACTAAACTAGGGCCTTGTGTATCTGGGCCATACACACAAATGGGCTTTTCATGACAAGCCTCTTCAATGGACTTGAACTCAAACCACCAAAGTCTAACTCTGCCCAACCCACCTAAACTAAATCAAGCCCAAGTTCCATAGAACCAGATCAAGCCCAAATTTACTAGAACAAGATTCAGCCCAATTCTCACTAAACCCTAATTCGGCCTTTTTATTATTTTCTCCCCCTCTCTGTTTGTTATATATATTCTTTCATTATTTGTTTTCTTATTATTTGCATTTCTTTTCTCCAGACGCCTAAGCTTTTCTTTTCAATGTTCTTCATTCCCAGATTCAAACAAGTTTACTCGTTCTTCTATGCTAAGCTGCTAAGAAAAATGTAAACAAGCTTAACATTCAAACCTTCATCGGCTTAGCTAGAATCACCCGTGCATTACCGGCAACAATCTTTGGCCATCATCGGACTGTCATTCTCACCCACCGGCCACAAAGACACGGACACAGGGAGCAGAGATGCGGAACTATAACACGGTAAAGGACTTAATTACAAATATCATGGGAATGGAGTGCTCGAACTATCAATCCCAAACCGTATCCTCTCCCACGACCTCCGTCAGCCACCGCAAGTACATGCAATGCACCGGACAGAACAATCATGTGTTTAGTTTCACTCTCGGTGACAACGAAATGTGCACTGTTTCATATCTAAAAGTCTATGAATCAAATAAGATCCTATGAACATCCCTAATACAAACTCAGATTGAACGATTTCTAGAACCGATTCTCAACAAAATCTCAGAGGCATATCATCATACAGGTAATGGGCAATTGTTTGAGGGACTGATTTTAACCATGTTGAACTCAGATCCATGACTAAACTCTAGAAAAACCAATAAGAGATATTCAAAATCAAAGAAATAATCTTGAACAACTACTCTTAGGGTATGTTTGATAACATTTCTATTCTTAAAAGCAATTTATGTTCATAAATATTTTTTTCTATTTCTATTCCCTAGATGAGTTTTTGATTAGAAGAACGTGTTTAATAATTATGCAAATTTATATTCCTAGGATAGGAATATAACATAATTGCATTTGGCATGACCCTAAAAATTTCTATTCCCAATTTTGTATTTAATTATAAAAATATCAAGGAGACTTTACAATATATGTTTGGATAAAACTAGACTTTTGTATGGACTTAATTGATCAAGATATTCTAAGATAGTCTCAGAAAATTTAACATAACAATTAGTCAAAGATTGATAGCTAAAAATGGCAGTAGAGAGTTCCACTGATGTATAACTCACAATATAAGGAAGTTGACAGTAAATCTTTGGGCATTACAATAAAGAGATGCATAGACTTTTTGAGTATTTTCAGCTGCAGAAAGAAGAACAAATGACATCAGAAAATCCATGGAACATGGGCTTATTCGATTGCTATCAACATAAGAAACATGATAATGCAAAAGACTTGCTCATAGCCATCTACTATTCTATTAAAATAGAATTGTATATGATTTTAAAGGATGTCTTCAATAGAATCTTAAAAGAAGAAGATCGGAGTCACCGAGGTTTTGTGACTTAGCACTTGTCTTTAAGGGGAAAAAAGAAATAGAATTTAACAATCCATATAGTAAAGTCCTAAAAGCTTATTCAATTTTGAATCTAATTTTCATCAAAAGATTTTCACATTTTTTATGCTAAACTTATTCTAAACTAGATTTAACACTAAAATCTAATAAAACTACCCAAAATCTAATTTTTAAGTTTCTTCCTAAATTTCTGACTTTTTAATTTTTGTATTCTGAAAAATAGGGACTTGAATTAGGTCAGGAGATTGAATCTTGTGTCGATTGTGTAAAGATAAGTATTAAGTTACGTTGAGCTTATTTTCTAAAATGACTTTATTTCTCATTTTGTTCTTGGGAATAAAAAAATGGGGGTTTTTTTTTTTTTTTTTTACTTGTTTCTATTCCAAATCTATTTCTAACAACTTTTCTATTTTAAGAAATGTAGAAAAATTAAATTGATGTTATCAAATCGATTTTCGTTTTTTCTGTTCATGAAACAAAAGAACATCAGTTTTTATTAGCGGTGTCAGTTTCCTCCTTGTCCTTGACTTGTAATGCCGTGAGGGTTGCCTCTGCTTTGCTGGTTGGTTTTCCCTCCTCTCCTTTTTCCTTTTTTGTTGGTGGCCGCTGTTTGGCTGCTTCTTTGCCGCTGTTTTGGCTGTTTTGTTACTGCTCTTTTGCTGGTTGTGAATCCTTTTCTCGACATCCTTCCACTCGTCTTGACTTGTTTTGTCATCATGAGTGTAAGTTTTTGGTGCCGAGACCCCCTGCTGTATAGCTGTATAGCTTCTTGGTTAAAAGTCAATATATCTCTTATCTTTTACCTTTACCAAAAAAAAAAAAAAACATCAGTTTTTAAATCTCTGCTTGGACTCTTTAGTCTGTGGAGAAATTGAATTACTAAATTGGGCTTAGAGATTGCATAGAAAATAAGGGATTAATATTTAGCCCCTTTAATTCATCACGTAGTCTAACGTGGTTGGGACTATGTTCAGTTCTCTGACTGCCTTATATGTGAAGCTACAGAGGATGGTATCTTATAAAAGTAGAAGAGTTAAGTTTGCTTGCTACTTTGTAAAGCATAACGGTATTATTTCCATAAATGTAAAGAGTGAGAAATATTCTAAGTTCAAAAGGTTATGCTACCCAGTTAAGAAGAAGTTGTTTATCAATACCATTCGGTCTTGATTCAATTCAAGTCCTTTTTTTTCCCTATTTCTCGAGTCAACAAATTTTGTAACTGCGCTTATGTTTCTAGAGTAGCAGTTGTCCAATACCTATTTTAGACAAGTATTTACTCTATGTAGACTAATTGCGGGGCTTGCTTGCTATGCTGTTTGTTAAAGTATGGTGATAATGTTTGTAAAATTGATATTTATAAATCAAGTGCCGCGTCATAGTCACTTTGTACTATGGAACGTGATTAATTGCCAGGGTTTGCAATTTCTCTGTTGGTATAAGTTGTGAAAAAAACAAACTTAAGCTTTATTCGGACAATATTGTCACGGCTGAGAGAGAACTCATTCACCGTCAAAAGATAAGAGGGCACTTCTAAAAGGTTATGCAGATTCAAGCATCTTCGAATTTAAACAAAGAGCATCTGTGGTTAACAATTTAAACTAAGACCTATAAGGACGTTACTGCTTTTGCTGATGCAAAACTTCAGATCATATACATAGTTGTCCCGTGTCTCAAGGAAACTCACCATCATAGATTGCGAACCAATGATCGACAAAAAAAAAAAAAAAAAAAAAAAAAAAAAAAAAATACAAGACGAGAACTCATTTGTTCCATACGGCCAGTGTCAGAGACTCCTAAATTATTGAATGCAAAGATCGTGGAACACAAATAACTCTTATTCTTGAGAAAAGAAGTTAAAAACCAGTTGCAGGGGAACCCAAACTTGATTGTTTAATTGTCTTGAAGGTCTGAAATTAAAATTGAAACTTCACGAAGTGTAAACTAGCCAATGAGATGCTCTAGATGCTGACCATTGAGACCGGTTCTCTTTGACGTTGTACGTGCTTGGATCTTCCTTCCCACAAACAAAAGCTTAAGACTCGTCTGATTCAACCTATGTACCCACAAAAGATTTCCTAAGATAAGAACTTCGATACATAGATAGCTCTGAATTGACAATTCATCTAACACATCTCGTCAGTTTGACAGATCAGCAATTTGAATTTGGAATGGCCTAACTAGATCAATGTGATAGCAGTGGCCACTGTACGATTCTTGAGTCCATTTGCAGACAGAATGCCTCTTTTGATATAAAGAAAAATTAGCGAATTTGGCCTTAAAGAATGTAGGACAGACGTACACAATCGATGCAGGCAAGTTTCAAGGTCCTATGTTGGGTGGTTTTCAATGGTTTCTTGAGACGCTGTCAAGTTAGTAGAGACAAATTGGATGGCTATAATTTCAACTGGGCACTCTCTCTCTTCCCTCTGTCACCTAGCAACTAAATGGAACTGACGCAATTTTTGTGAAGAGAACCACAAAATGAATTGTGCTTAAACTTTACTGAATAAGCTAGATACATTAGAAAAATTGCGTGATGTGGCAATTTATTCAACAGAGGTCCCACAGTTTGTCAAATTTGAAAAGTCAAGGTACTTGATTGAATAAAAAAAGCTTAGATACTTAATTAAGATAAGAACAAAAGTTCATATTGTGACATCCTGAAATTCGAGCCCTCTGAAGGACGAGTGAAAGTGAATTTCGTCAACGCATTGTTGGTTGATCTCACTCGGATTGATCACTCCCGAGATACGACCTGAGGGGAAAGGCTAATGAGGGGCGTAACCCGTGCGACTAAAGAACTCGACACAGGAAAACGACTTGACGGTGAGACTTGCGTGAGGATGATCCCGTAGATAGCGGCCGATTCTAAGGACGACTAGAAGTCAATTCGCGGGCGAACATAATGGAACGACGGGTAATTCCGTTTACCGTTATCGTACCGAACGACCCTATGTCGATCCTTAGTGATCGTGTACTTTGAAATAAGAATCTATCCTCCGTAATTTCATGCAATCAAGGACGTCCATGCGTCGAGATGTCTTGAACGTGGTTTGGCACGAGTCGGTTACGCGTGAATCCTCGGAGCCACTCGTCAGTCTGAGTTGTAACCAAAATGGCATTAGGGCGAAATTGACATGGCAAGAGAACTTAGGATTGGACTTCGAATCGTCGGGAATGTCCTGGACGGATTTGGATGAAGGCTACATCAAACAAATCGAGCCGTCGGTTAAGGCGAGCAATTGGAAAAGGGGTTTTCGGACCGAGGAAGCAAGCCCGTGAGGACGTGGGCCGGGCCAAGCCAGTGTGGGCCTTAGGCCCAAGTTGGGACAGCCACCAAGTGGGCCTAGTCAAGCAAATGAGCCCATTGGGCCAAACCAACTATTCATCTTCTAAGCTCATGGGCCAATTCTTAGCATTTTCAAGCCCAACCAATTTCCAAGCCCACTCCTATTCATGGCCAAGCCCATTTCTTAGGCCCATCCACCAATTTCAGCCCAAGGACAGAATGGTAATTGCGCAATGTGAAATGACCAAATTGCCCCTAAAAGCTTGTGGATAAGGCAAAAGAAGAGAGAGAAGATGATGTCATGCATGGGGACTTGAAGCATGCATTGAATGGCCTTAATGAGGCCTTGATGGCAGCTCTCCCATCACTCTCTCTCCTTCTCTTCAGCCCCACACCGGTCGACCACCTCTCTCCCTCGTTCTCCCTCTCTTCCAGTTTCTGCTCCAGCTGACCCTTCGGTGAAGAATCGAGTCAAAAGTGGTCCTCCCGGTTGAATCAGAGAACGAGCCACCTATCACCGTGACCGTGAGAGACATACCGTTCCAACGAGCCTGATTTTGTGCCGAACGGAGCAGCCGTCCGTCCTGTACGGCAGTCGCAAGCCGCCGGTCGCCGGTCCGTCTGCAGCCTGGACTGTTTCGACTTTGCAGCCCGTTTTCTCCCATTCCAGCCCTTCCTTTGCCCATCCCAGCCACCCACAAGATCCCCAAGACCCCGGGAGCCTCCGGTTGTCGACCAACCCCCTCGCCGGAGCTCCGCCAAGCCGTTCAACTCCGTTTCTTCTCCGGCAGTCAGTTTTTGAGAGTTGCAGAGAGAAGCAGAGGCTGTGGTTGCTTTGTTGAGCTTGGGACTGCCTTGGATTGTCGTGGTAGAGGTCCCGGAGCGTCGCCTCCGTCGTCGCCGCCGCGTAGGTGTTTCCGGCCCGCTTAACGGATGAGTTTAGCTCCTAATCCTTCGTTTAGTGCCTAAACTTGCTTAGGGTTGGTTTAGTTAGATTTAATTCTAGTTTAGGTGATTTAATTAATTTGTATTAGCCCTAAGATAGGTGGTTAGATGAATGGATTAGATTAGTTTAGCTTAATCTTGCTTTATTTGCTTAATTGTGCTTATGTGTTTAATTAAGCTTGTTTTGCTTAATTAATTGTTTGATTGTTTTAATTAATGATTTTAATGATTTCTGAGTTTAATTTATCATTTATTAAATTCTGGAAATTTACTTGTTCACTCGACACTATTCACGAGGCACTTGTTCACGAAGATCGTTCACGAAACACTGTTCGGAAGTTACCGTTCACAAAACAGTGTTCACCCGAGAACGAAAAGTGTCTAATTTCATGTGGGTTTAATCCTATGAAGTGATTGAATGTGTTATTGCATAAACATCTGCATGAAATTGAATGATGATTTGTGCAATTGTGTGGTGATTGGAAAATTGGATTTTATTCGAAAAAATCCCGGGTGTCGGTTTGGACACCGAAAATGGATTTTAAGTATTATATCAAATAGTGGGGTTTGAAAAAGGAAAGTATCGCTTTTACGGTTCGAATTGACGTGTACCCACGCACGACTACTTTCGCGAATGTTTTTAATACGAAGAAAAGAGGTTTGGGATTACTATTTTAATCGAGGCATTTGAGTGAAATGCAAAGTATCCTAGCCGATAATGAATTGTCGTGTGTTGGCTAATGAGGAACCGTCCTGAGCTGTTGAGCTAGACGTGCCCCTATATGGGATGCCCGCGCAACGGATGCCGGTTGCAGTATAGGCTGGGCTGACTGGACCGATGCTCCTTCGGGAATGCCGTCGACGTAATGACGAAGCCATGCTCCAAGGGGGGAGACGATGCTCCTTCGGGAATGCCGTCGACGTAGTGACGAAGCCGTGCTTCACGGGGAGACGATGCCCGGCTAAACGCCGGTAGATAGCCGAACTGCGAGTAGGCTATGCCCATGTGTGTGGCAGTGATTAACAATTGGAACGCATGTGAAAGTGTTATTGATGCGCCGGATTATGGGACGAAATTGTGTGGCACGGAATGGGACGTGTCATAACGATTTGGTCTTATAATCAGGACTCCTGTGATTGACTAAGATGAGTAAGGCGATTCAATTGTTGTATGCATTGAGTATATGCATTGTATTTATGAACTGTGATAATGTGCAAGAACGCATGAGAATCATGGCATATGTGATTTCAGTCATACAGGAGTTAAGCACATTGTTTATGGCACGCACGCATGAATCGATAATGTGCGGGGGTGTGGCAATGGCCAGGTGAGATCGCTGCGATGCGACTCGTATGTGATTGATGAAATGTATCATCTAATGGCCATGTGCATTGCGTGTATTGTCTTTGAGTTATAACGTGCGAGGGTATGGCATACCGGGTAAGGTTGTATGCGAATCGATTGTTGGTTGTTGCTTGTGGTGGGGTAGTTACGGATAGATACCCCAGGTTGAGTTGGTGTACTAACCTGGGGCTTAGGGGTGGAACTTGTTGAGATTTATATCTCACCTGGTTATTGATCATAACCATTTTCGGGTCCCTAGTGTGAAGAGCCAAGAGCTTGAAGCGGAAGGGTCGGGGCATAGGTGGCTCGTAGTTCCTTATGACATAGACCTTCCGTATAAGCTTGAAGTGTTTATAAAAGTGTATTTGATTTGAAATTGGTTGTCCTACTTTTCTATCCCATGTTTGTTGTTGTCAGGGGATTAGTGAATTCGCCTCCGCATGTGCAATAAATTGAAAAGGGTTGGCGACGAGTCCTGGGAACGTCGCAAAATTTTATCGACCACCGAGGGATGTGCGCGTGCTCGAGATTCGGGGCGTGACACATATACTAGCAGATGTCATTACCCCTGGATCCTATTACAAGTTCATGTCGGCAAGAATTGGTCAAGAACACATAAGTTACGTTTAGATGATGGAGAAACCATTTAGCAACGCCACGTGCAAATACAGAGGTTACAAAAGTAGTAGTGCAAAAACATTTACATGAAATGAAATTCAACTTTCAGAAAAATGAATTTTCCAATCAATAAAAGTTCAAAGACCTAAAAAAATCAAGAAGTTGAAAAGACTATTGAATGTGAAGATGGAGAAATAGAAACTAAGTTTAACAAGAGTAAATGGATTGAACATTGGAGAACTAAGAAAAATTCTACAAGAATTTCATATGAAGTACCGCCTAGGTCATCATGCTCCCTCATCTCAGAGACACAGCACGAGAGAATAGTTTGCGATTGAATAGAGAAACAGAAGACAGAGGAACATCCTACTTTTTGATTGATGCTCTATTGCTAGGAAAAGAGTCTACGACTACTCATCCTAGCAAATGTAGGGTACCCCAAGGGCCAAGCTCGCTCACGTTTTCAGATTACCAAAATTAATGCTTCATTTAAAATAGACCACAAAAGCTTAAAAGAAGAATTCTTTTTGGGAAAAAAATAAAGGCAAAAGAAAATAGTTTGCAGAAATAGACACTTCAAGAGAAAGGTTCTTCGAGAAGAATGATACGTAGATAAACAGAGAGAAAGTAATTGTGAAATTCTTCAATTGGTTTCTACACAAAGTAAAAAATGCAAAAATAAATAACATAGAAAATCATTATACAACTTATATTATGGCATATGGAATACCCCAAAGATCAATCATCCTCCTGTGGTTGGATTTAAATTAGGAGAGAACACTAAAGCATCACCATATAATGTGATTGGCGAGAAAGAAGAATGGAGTAAACATGCCATTTAAGAAGAAATGAATGCCGTAATAGAACAATCTATTATAGCAGTTAATAGGTAAACAACTTAACAGAATGGGAGTAAAACTAGGGAAGAGATGGCAGAAAAGAAGAACCGGAAACCCCTATAACTAAATTGAGACAGCAGATTGGCTCATTGAAGGAGACAGATGATCCGCACCCAATAACCTCTTGTTGGTTTTGAGTCTCCCTATGAAAAATGTTGGTAAATTCAAGGAAAATAGTACTTGAACATAATGGTCTCCCGTCTCCTCCGAAAGTAGAGTTTGTAACCTTTCATTGCCTGTGGCGTGTACGCACACAAAAAATAAAGGTTGGTCGGACACTAAATAAGGTACATTTCTATTATATATATATTATATTACCTTAAATCTTCCGCTTGCAGTAGTGCTTGTTCATGTTTGCCTTACTGTTCTTATCATGACCTTGATGCTTGAGGCTCAGCCTTGGCAGGACTTGAACTTTAGTCTATCCCTGATCTTAAAATTGCACCCTTAGCTGTGCCCCTTCCTGAACTCAAAGCTTTTTGAACTTGAACCCATGACCCTTCCTGAATTAGATGCCGTGCCCTTTCTGGAAGTAGAAGCTGCATCCCTACCCGACCTCGAAGTTTTGCTGTTTCTTAAACTTGAAGCCATCCCCCTTGCTCTGCCTTTTTTGCAGGTACTCGGTCAGTCTCCATAGTTCTATCCCTCTCCACCTGCAACCCGTTGAAATTTTACTTAACTTTTAAGGACTGCAAAATTAAGAAAACCAAAATCATCAGTACTTACAGAAGAAAGGTCTCTCTCATCCTCAACTTTAGTTGTAGCTTTGTAGGATCTCTCGCAGTGTTCAACTCCTTCACGCCTCAGACAACTTGACCAGACAACATCATTTTGGCTGGCAGGTTCCCCAATCTCATTCTCGTCCTTCTGCCTATTTTCCAGACTAGTCGTTTTCCCTCCATTGACACTGCCATAGTGCCCAATCCCTCTATCCCTCGTTTGCCTCCTATTTCCCAGGGCCTTAAGACAGTCAACATTGCCCATATCTGGCTGGAAATCATCAATGGAGGAGGTGCCGTCAATTTCCCTATCACCCACAGATCCAAAGTCTGAGTCTTCATCGTGACCTGATTTTTTACTTCTGCCCATTTTAGTTATTCCCCTTCTTGAACTTGAACCTCTATCCGTTCCTAAACCCACAGCCGTGCCCCTTCTGAGCTCAAAGTGGTGCCCTTTGCTAAAGTCGAACCTCTGCCCCCTTCCTGTACTCAAAGTAGCGCTTCTTTGTGAACTTGAAACTGTGCCCCTTTCATAATTTGGTGCCGTGCCCTTCTCTGAAGTAGAAGTTGCATTTCTACCCAACCTCGAAGCTTTGTCGTTTCTCGGACTTGAAGCTATACCCCTTGCTCTGCCTCTTTTTTGAGGATCACTTCCTGGGTTCGAAGCACATATGGTCCCACTTCCTTTGACTGTTTTTGCAAGTACTCGAGCACTCTTTACAGTTCTATCCCTCTTCACCTGGACCACGTTGAAATTCAACATGAGTTTTAAAGGACTGGACATTTAAGATAATGCAAAACTTCAGTACTTACAGAAGAGAGGTCTCTTTGATCCTCAACTTCAGTTGTAGCTTTGCAAGATGTCTCATGGTGTTCAACTCCTTTGCATGTTTGGCTACTTGACTCGACAACATCGCTTGGGCTGGCAGGTTCCCCATTCTCATCTTTGTCCTTCTTCCTCTTTTCCATACTTGCCGTTTTCCCCGGGTCGACACTATCATAGTGCCCAATCCTTCCGTCTCTCATTTGCCTCCTATTTCCCGAGGCCTCAAAACATTCAGTATTGTCCGGCTTTGACTGGAAATCATCAATGAAGGAGGTGACTCCAGATTCGCCTTCACCCATAGACGCAGAGTCTGAGACTTCATCAGGACCTAAAATGTAGAACTCAGCCCCGTCCTGAGTATGGGAATGGAGAGCAGATTCGAATCATTAATTTACTAATTTTATTTCTATAAAATTTATCATCATTTGCACTAATTATTCCATACCATGACAAGTAAAGCAAAACAAAATAAAAAAGAATCTTGCTATTATAATTCCATATCAAGTTCCGTTTCTCTTTCTAACTTTAATGCTATTATTTTAGCGAACTTAATCCTTCATCTTATTCACTTTAATTACAATAATCTACATTTTTTGGATAATTTTGTCTACTTCATGTACTACTATCTTTTAATGTTAGCTATTTATTTCAATTATAATACTAATATAAATTCAAGTGTTTTGCATTTTGGAAGTAAAAAGGAGTTTTATTTTCTACTTTACATATGAAAAATCCATAATTGCGGCAGACATTGTTATAAATTAATCTACGAAAGTCTGTATGATGTTGTATTTTTTCTTAATCTAAAGTAATATGCTTTAAAATCAATTAGTGTCTCCTTTCGTCCATAAGTTGCACCTTTTAGTGAAATAATATGTTCGCTCATCTAAAAGTTATGTTTTGACATAATAAATGACTATTTGTTTAAGCAATATATGCTTTAATTTACTTTGAAACAGTCAGGTACTATAAAAAGACGTCAATCCTGTGTGTTGGCAATTTGCAGGGGTACCAAAAATGCATTGTCAACTACTCAAGCCCATCGGGGGCCGAAAATACAAGGCTAGTCAAGGCCACTGTACATGCATGCACCAGCAAAGCTGCAAATAAATGTGACACACAGTTATTGCTTAATCAACAAGTGGATAGATTAGCTCTAAATTAAATTGCATAAAGATTCTAACAAAATTATTTAGGGAAAGGGGCAAAACAAACATTCTGAGTATCTTTACGCCAACAACAAATTCATACGAGATGGATCATTATAATATCAAACATATATACCACAAATCAACTGCCCCTTGTTCATCAATCATTTTCCCCATGTGGCGACGCATGGCATAATCGAATGAGTTCTTTTATTTGTTCTTTTGTGCAGCTATGATCTAGTCATTTAACATTAATTTTTCCAGAGCTCATTAATGCAATAATCGAATCAAATAATCGGTAAGTCTATTATTAGATAAAACATTAAATTTGTGCAATTATTATGACTATTGCAAAATAATAATAAAAAATTAGTAGATAAAAACATCATATGATGCTCTTGAAATCTATAATTGGTGATTTACTATCTAATTTCTTGTCTATGAAAGCAATTTTGATGCCTAATATTTAAAGAATGATTTAATGAGTTTATTGGCAATATTGAAGAACCAAAACTATCCAACAACAAAAAGTCCAGGGGAGATAAGTCACTTAAATAGAAAAAATAAAATAAAATAGGCAACCTATGTAGTTAAAGTCCAAAAGAAGATGGCATTCCCAAAAGAGGGAGGAGAGATTGCTTTAGGAACCAAAAGTATCCAACACCAAAAGAGGAAGTAGAGATGAGTGACTAATGTAAGGATAAAAATCAGCAACCTAAGAGAAGAAACAAGAGAATCAGCTCATAATCGTCTCAACTGATCCTTCACCTGTTCTATTTACGACTCCGGCCTTTGTCCGTAAAGTGAGTGAGTGAGTAAAGTAATTAAAGTGCGACGAAAAATGGCGACTCTTTTTTGTTTTTTTGGTCAGATATCATGTGGCTAAAGAAAGCGGGATATTTGGCCAATAAAGGAAGCAAAGCGGACTCTAGCATAGAAGATTTTCTTTTAAATTTTACTCCTTCCTTTACTCGCACAAGATTACATAATCATATATTACTTATGTTGATTTTAAGTATTTTTTTTTTCATTTAGGTACTAGCAAAATACAATACTCCGTATTCCACATATTTTTTAACTGTTCATTTAGAATTTCTTTTTCTTTTTGTAAAGGGTCTTTAGTAACTATTTCTCGCTCATATCAGGTCATCCATTACCGAAAGTAATTGTTAATGATATTTAATGAAAGTTCTGAACCAAACAAATTTGTTAAATGCACAATTGCTCCGCACTTTGAAAATATCATGTTACCCTCCTAAACTTTGGCACTGCTGCACGATACGTGCAAACTTTGAAAAATCAAGATTACTTTCCAGACTTGCATTTTTGTTTCAACCATTACTTTTTCCGTTTGTATGACCGTGACTAGTTAACTGAAAAAGCGCTAATTCATTTAGAACACAATAGCATCTATTCCATGGTTTATGAAGTTAAGAAAATATAAAATGATGCACGGTTAATCAAATTAGTTAAGAAAATTTGATCAAGAAAGTGAGTCAGTCCATTTTAGGTAACACTTAATGGTTATGCAGACTGAAAAACTAATGGATGCAACAGTACATCGAAGATTTTTTTGGGGGGGGTAATCTATAATTTTACAAAGTTTGTGGACTATTGTGCAACAGTGTCAAAGTTCATGAGGGCAATTTTTGCTAAACATTGTGACATCAAAATAAACACATATCATATTACTTAATATCCAACACTCAGTTATATAACAAAAATAAACTTAAAAATTATAGTTTACAATACTTTTATATGTGTATTTACTTAATTTATACCAAACAACATTTTGAATTACAAAGAACATGTCAAAAGAACACTAATGTATTTGAAATTATTTAAAGATCCCTCTGATAGTTTTTTTTTTTTTTTTTTGGTAAGGAAGATCTCTCCGATAGTTTTTCATCCGTTTAATTAAAAAAAAAAAATTGTCCATTTAAATTTCAGAGTAATGTTCAACTTTTTACAATTTGTGTCGTTTTACCGAATTATAGCATCAAAGTGAAATTAGAACAAATCAATTTTCGCACGTCTACTGTATATTAATGAAGAAGATGCTGCACCTTGTTTGACTTGGATTCAAAGTTTGATGAATCCAGAATAATCTCCTGTACATAACGCGACAGAGGCATTCCAGGTGGGTCGCTCGGAGTAGAATCTTTGATAACAGCTCCACACCCCTGTATTTTGACGAGGCAATCACCTGGTATATTTTTGCAAGAGGCACTAATCAATCTTCGCAATGATGGGCACTGCGTGACCTCCAAGGATTTCAAAGACTCTAGATGCTCTAGGCCGCAAACATCAGTAAGTTCATCGCACTGTTGGATTTCCAATTTCTCCAGGTTTTTCCCGCAATCCAACCACTTTATTGTTTCCAGAGATCCGCATCGAAAAACGAAGAAGGACTCCAATTTTTCCGAAAAAGAAAAGGATATATCAAGTAATTCTGGACAAGATAACACATGAGTTTGCCGTAGGTTCTCCAAAGAAATGGTTAAGCTCTGAAGCTTTTCACAACCGTCAACAGTTAAGCACTCCAGTCCTGGAAATCTATCGAGTGGAATGTCTTGCACGTCAACATAATATAACTCTAAAATCGTCAAATTTATCAATATCAAGCTGGAGGGAAGTAAATTTGCCCACCTGAAGTTAAAGCATAGCAAATCCAATCTCAGCAGAGAGGATGAGAGCTTTTCATTGGTTTTTAGGTCTAGGCGAGGTAAAAAAGCCAACTCTGGAAGTGATGAAGCATGTTGATGAAGCATGTTGCTTGTCCTCGTGGGAAGTTCCAACAACTCTTGAGTCTTGTGACAATTTCTTAAGTTTAGTATTTGGAGGTCATGAAGCACGTCCTTGTTCCTGGGAATTTCGCAAATTTGGGTGCTACTTAAATTTAGAATTCTAAAAGGTGACATATCCCCAACTGCAACAGGAATTTCACTTGTCATTTCATCACGCCCCAAAAGATCCATCTCTTCAAGAATTTTCAACATGCTGATGCCACTTGGTAACTGCCAAATATGATGCTTCAAAAATATGATCCATTTTTTGGGAAACCCAATAGGCGTAATGATCCTAACTTTCCAATGAATTTGGGAAATTCCATCATCGTCTTGTCTGTAAGAAGAAAAGATTTAAGTTTTAGTAGTTCATTCATGGAGTTTGGAAGTTTGGTAATGCCCGTTTTTGATGAGTCTAACTCTTTCAATGAGGTTAAATTCCCAAGCGAGCATGGAAGTTCTCTCAACCTAGAACATCCCCTCAATGACAAGCGCTCAAGATTCACTAGTGCCCACACTTCTTCTGGCAAATATGTAAGACTCTCGCACCATTCAATCTCTAACTCAATCAAGAACTTCATATCTCCAATAAAGCTTTCAATTCTCTTTAACCCATCGCAGTGCGCCAAAGATAATCTCTCTAACCTCGAGCATTTAGAGAAGTCCGGGATTGTTGTTATTCCACAACATTGAGTAAGAGATAGAACTTTCAAATTCCGTGCACTCTGTAAAAATGGATGGCATGTCAAGTGTAAGAATCATTGCATAGTGCATACTGGGACAATCATACTAGAAAATAACTTGTAATTTTACCTTGATCAAATCCCATGCTTTTGCATTATCTGTGAAGCTCGAATCATGAAGTTTAAAAACAACGAGATTATTCAAATTCATATTGTCTCCCCTCAAATCCCAATGAGGAGAATGCCAAGAAATCCATCTCAACTGTGAACAGCACTTTGCAAAATCCACAGCATAAGTTCCATTGCCTAAATTGAGGAGTCTTAGATTTTGTAACTTTTCAAAGTCTTCATTTTTAATCTCTATGGAGTAATTCAATCCATCTATCTTAATTGCTTGAACCTTTTCCTTCTCCTGCAAGTGAAATTTCGCAATGATGTGAAGATGTTTGTTAACTTTTAACCACTATGTAATACGACTCTAATGGGCAGGAAAAAAAGATAAAGATATTATATATAAAAGGAATCCTTAATTCCAGGATATACAACTTCTATTTAAAAATGGGACCTTTCTTACTCACCATATTGCTTTTTATGATTTTGACCGCTTCCTCTGGAACCCACAACCTACTTCGTTTTTCTAGGATGGATGGACATTCTTCATAGACAATATTTCTTCCCAAGTTTATTAGTTGATTATGCATCCAGAGCTTATTGTTATCCAATATCTTTATCAAGCACCTCTTCGTAAGAACTTCAATTCCCCTAGCGGGATAAAATTTACAATCGGCCCACATGTAAGTTGCATCAGTCTTCTTTTCATTGAAAAGGAAGCATGCTATATCAAGAAAAATTTGTTGTTGCTCATAATTTAGGCCATCATAGCTAATTCTCAACTTATCATCAATCCCTTGCGCGGGTCTTTCTTTTAACCAATCCAATGTCTCTTTCCAAAAAGGTTTGTCTTTCCCCTTAAGTGACGAACCTACCACTTCCACAGCCATAGGAAGGCCTTCCATAAGTTTGACAATACTACTTGAAAGTTCCTGATAATCTTCCGGAGGAGAGTTTGTACCAAAGGCAAGCCGGCAAAAAAGCCTAAGTGCTGGATCATCATTCATCCTTAGCATCTCGTATCGTGTAATAGAACCTTCAAATTCCCCATCTTGTAGAGTATTTCTTTCTCTCGTTGTAATGATTATCCTAGATCCTTGATGTAATTTGGAATTTCCTATTAGATTCTTAATGGTCACATTGTCACCAACATCATCTAGAACCACTAGAACCTTCTTATCGCGAAGTATTTCTCCAATTGTCATCATTCCTTGTTCTCTATCCCGGACTTTTTCTGCACATTTGGAACCAACAATTTCATATAGTAAATTCTTTTGCAATTGGACTATGCTCTCCTTGGTCAAATTTTCTCGAACATCCTCAAGGAAGCAACAATATTTTCCAAAGTGGGAATATAATTTATTGAAGACAACCTTAGCAATAGTTGTTTTACCCAATCCACTCATTCCGTAAATTTCAAAGAGACGCACATCGAGTTGTTTAACATCTAATGACTCTGTCAATTTGTCTACCTGGGCCTGAACTCCAACTAAACGTTCAGTCACTAATTTTTTTTTTGTCTTCAGCTCATGCAAAACCCTTTGAACAACCACGTCGACAATTTCTGCTAGGCTGCAATGTACAAAAGCACTTTCATTAGTTGACTAGACTATTCTCATATCCACGCATCACACGTCCAATTATCAAAATCTTAATTTTAAATGATTGAAGTAAATCGTGAACAATATTTAAATACAATGAAAATTAGTATAGGCTAATTTATTAGATATGTTTTTCATATATGATTGTAGCAATTTCTAAAGACTATGGTATTCGGCTAAAAAAAAAAGACAACGATATTGGCTTACACAATGGCCAAAGTTACCAAATGGCTACTATGTCGTGCTTAAGCAAAATTTTGGCATTTATTACCAAGCCTATAAAAAATTTAAGCACTCGTGATAGGAGAATCATGAGCTGAGATAATGTAGACAAATGCAACGACATCCATTGAACACTGCAGTTGGTGAACAAAAATATAATCCTAAAATATGTAACAATTTCCCAATGCCAACAGTATAGATGTTGTAACATTTCAATTGCTTAACTTATGCACGGAAGTCTTCTATGGATCTGATCACATCAAGTATAATGGCATTTAAAGAGCCGTGTCACATTAAGATTTGTTCACAATTGAAAATTGAGAGGCCCGACTCCCATGGGGTTAACTTGGTGGTTAAAGGATGAAGATATGTGTATGAATTAGGCGTACAATACAAGTTTGGTTCTCCACATTACAAGTGGAAACATCCCTATATTTGGGTGACCTATCTAGACATTGGCTTGCACCTTACCTGGTCAATTTATCAATATAAAAATAAAATCGAGAAGCTAATGGCTAGAAATCCAAGATTCTCAAGCGACATGTTGGTTATAGTAAATAGATAACCCAACCCTAAAAAGTTGTGCAAAACCAGCTCATTTACATTGGAGAAGCTAATGGCCGCCCACATGCCATAATAATGCCTCCTAGGTGTTAACTCACCCAAACTATGGGTCATTATTGATGCATGGTGACAAGCAAATTAAGTGGTTAAAGTAAATGCCATGCGATGACCCCCAAAACAAAATACAAACGTCATGCGGGGACACGTCACTGCCCTGTTGCGCCCCAGCTCATCCATATCTCATGTTGGAGCCGTGTCCCAGAATTCTTTTTCCACCTTTACTACTTTGGACTAAATTAGATGGGCGATAACTATTTCAAAGACTTTTTAAATTTTCCTTAGACAACCCTGAAGAAAGGTGAAGAGGAAAATAATGAGGAATTGCAGAAATCAATTTCCCCGCTTATTAATCCAATTGCCATTTTCTTATCAAAATTAATTCCACCACTCTCGTCGACCTGCATCTACCGCCGTCCTTGGCCACTCTTTACTTATCTGGTGCTCGTACCTCCTGGACAAGGTCCTCGCACTCCCTACACCTACTCTCTCTCTCTCTCTCTCTCTCTCCCCTATATATACACACACGCATACATGTATATGCGTGCGCGGCCACACCACTTGGAGGCCTTTGTGCCGTCACGGATCTCAAATCAGAGGTCAGCAACGGTCATCGCCTCAGGCCCGGTCCCGATGGAGGTTGCCCGGCCTTGATTCGGACCTCCCACGAGCTTTGCGAAGCTCAAGGCCCCAATATGAGGGCCCTGTCATTCTTCGCATGTTCTCGGGATGCAAAATGTATTTAGACAGGATTTTTTTTTTTCACCGGATCTTAGTTTTGTTGTGTAATGCAAGATGTATACTTTGGGTTGAAATTTTTTTCTGATGTTGCAAACTGGATGTTTCGATATGTGAGGATGTAGATCAAATTGAAGTTGACATCGTAGGAGAAAAGGCAGGGGTCGTAAAATTGAATGAGAGCAACAACTGAAGGTAGTTTTCAATATTTTCCATTAAAAAAACTAAAAGAAATCATTTGAGGACCAACATTGGATCCCCTAAACCAGACAAAACAAGAAATAGGTAGAGATCTTAAACGAGTTTTACCTTTTTTGCTCTTCTACGCTTGATCCCTTGATTTTACCTACCTCTTTAAGAGCATCCCTCCACGCCTCAACTTCACTGGGATAATTGTTCTTGTGTTCCAATAAAGCACCGCTATATCGTGAAGTCTTAAGTTTAACATCATCAGGTATCACCAAGAAAAAAATGGGAATGATACTTTTTTTGCCATCTGAATTAGACACGTTGTCCACTATGTGCGCAAGCTCTCGGAGACACCATTTACTAGAAGCATATGTCGGAGAGAAGATGGGTATATAAATTATAGAGTTGTCAATAGCACTTCGAAGGGTCTCACCAATCACTTCGCCGATGTGGAGTTCCTCACTATCCATGAATACGCGGACTCCCGCTTGATCCAAGTAATGATAGAGGAAGTCTGTGAATTTATGACGAGTGTCGGGTCCTCTGAAACTCAGGAACACTTGATACTTACCTCCAGATGCTTTTGCAGCATCACTACTCATTCTGGCCTCTAAGTTTGCCATAGCTAGGAAGCTTATAACTTCAAGATATCTCTGTTCCCCCTAAAGAGTAAAAAGGTTGATGGGGGTGGCCAAGCTAAGAAATGAGCTGACATTTTTTGGGTATGGATTAAGCAAGTGAGTGCGCCTACATCAAATACTTGCCAGCTTCACTTTAAAGTCAAATTCAATTGTCTTTTTCCCACCTAACGTTCTGCATTAGCAAGTAGACACCGGTGAAAGGTGTCCAAGACTTTTTAAAATCAAATTTAAGTGTCTACTCTTTAACGTTCCGCATTAACAGGTGGACCCACGTGGAATGTCTACATTTTGGATGTGAATGCAATTGTCCTATTATAGATAAAACTAAACGGAGACAAATCCATTTCTCATGATTGTCGTGAGTTAATTTCGTTTATTGCGGAATGAATTCATCTTCAGGCAAAACTAATACAATCCAGAATGCAATACAAAGCTACCTTTAGCTGGAGAAAAATGTATATCTGCAAAATGAATTTCTGTTTGATTTTTTTCTCATTTCCTTTTTCAGATTTTCGTTCTTTTCTTTTTCTTTTTTTTTTAAATTTTAAAAGCAACATCTTATATTATAATTGCCACGAAAGATGCAAGGTCAATATTCAACGGCCTTCTCAGCGTCTTCGTTTGTAATTTTTACTGGAAGAACCAATTTGAACAAAACAAATATATAGCTTACGGACTCACTCCTCGTACCTTTGTCATTTTTGTTTATGCAAAAAACAAGGTTCGTCAATTAACTTGCACAAGCCCAATAGCTCTTGCAGTGCACGACAATATCGAGACCTATTTCAAGAATGATGGTTCTAGGGAAAATTATTTTTTAAAAAAATCATAAACTTATTATATTAATGTCAATTTAGTACTAAACATTTCAATTTAGCTAATTTAATACTAAACTTTTTGATGATTTACCGTTATAACATTTTGGCCATTTTTGGCTAGAAATCGTGGACATGGACATTGGTGGTTCGATATAGTGACGTCGGCCATCTATGTGGCACAACTGGCATGGATGTGGCGACGTTTGCAATATTTTAAATTTTTTTGGATTCTTGTGCAGCTTAGACCACCTTACTATGGCTAGCTCACTATAGTTAGGGGTGAGCATGATTCCAAGGTAGAATCTGAAACCTGAGGGGATCGGTGGGAACCTATCTGATTCTAGGTTCAAAGGTATGTAGGGTAGATTTCAAGTTTCAAACATTAGGGAACTTATTTCAACGGATAGATTCAAGGTAGGTTGGTGGAACCTAGAACTTGGATCAAATTTATGTATTTTTCTTGGTCTATGTCTTTGTGCGATACTGCGATATTCCATAGTATTCGATACCACTAATATGAGCTTTCATTTTATGACTAAGACATTTACTTTGTTAATTCTCCATATTTTTCATGTGTACATATATAAATTATGGTAAGTGAATTGTAGCAGCAAATGGTGGTCACTAAATGTGATAATTCATTACAATTGTTCAATTAATAATATAGATAAAACTTGGATAGACCCTAGAACCGACCTTGGAACATGTGATATTGGAACCTATGATATTTTAAGTTGCAAGGTATGCAGGATAGGTTTCAAGTTCAACAAAATGAGAAACATGTTCTAATGAATATGTTCCACGTTTTAAGTAAAAGATGTACAAAACCTGAAATTCTACTTAGAACCTGGAACTGCTCACTCTTAGCTGTAGCAAGGGTTGTGACACTCTCTATATGGCTGGCGAGGGTTTTGTGCTTTAAGCTTGTTTGCTTAAAGCCCGAAACCCTGAAACCCTCGCCAACCACAACACTCTCATCTAGTATTGGTGAGATTTGTTGGCCCACTATAAAAAATGGAAAAAAAGAAAATAAACTACTAAAAGATTTTTAAAAAATTATAAGATAGTCGGTGTCCATTTCAACAACTGCATTAGCAAATTGTTAAAAGATTTATAACTTAATTGACCAAATTAAAAGTTCTAAAACTGAATTGATATCCGTATAATAAGTTTATGATTATTTTATTTTTTGTAATTATCCCGATGTTTTTATAGCTTCGAATTCGAAACTTTAATGACTCCTCGTTAACACAGAAGGAAGTCACTCTATGGTAAAACACTCTTTACAAACTAATAGATTTTGTCACAAATTGTGGATATAATATATTAATAACTTGGTTGATTAGAATTCCGAAAATCCACTTCAAGGGGCGCCCACTTCTAAAAGTTTGTTGACTTTATAAAGTCTATTCGGCTAATGTATAGTAAAGTGAAGACTGAATATAAATGTAAAGCACACCGATCTTTAGATCACCTAGGGATGACAATGGCGCGGGGCCTCATGATCGATCCCAGCCCCACCCTACCCCCATCGATCACCTAGGGATGACAATAGAGGTTATTTTTGATTAAATATAAGATTTTAGCTTGAAGGGTGATCTTGAAATGAATCGTTTAGTATTTTGAATACAAATGTGGTATAATATCTAGAGAAGAATTAGTTTAACAGACATCATTAGAATGGATAACCTAGCAGCAGCGGCAATGCTAATAATGTTAACCAAAAAAAAAAAAGACCAATCCCATGGGTTGCTCCCTGAGTCTCATAGAAGTTTTCTTCGAAGACCGATCGTCTTTCTTGGTTCTCTGAATTTGCTGTGTTTTTTCTACCGGAAGATTAGACCAAGACAAAAGCTTTGTCCCATTCCAAATGAGAGAGAGAGAGAGACCAGGGGAAGAACACACGGAGAGACCACGTGGAGAGAGAGAGAGAGAGAGAGAGAGAGAGAGAGAGAGAGAGATTTGACTTTGGACGCTAGCAAAGGGGGCGAGGCATAGGCATGGGAGCATGTGGAGACAGTGCCATGGTTCCTCTTAAGTGGAAGGGTCATGTGTTTTCTTTTTTCTTTTTAATTTTTTATGCATATAAAAGGTCAAGTGTATTAAATATGAGGTGCTAAGGAGGGTCGTTTACTATCGTAGTCCTCATCTGCGGGATGTTCTTATACACGTAATGAAATATGAAGTTGCTAAAATATAGGAATCAATTTGATTAGGCGATAATTATGCCAAAAATGAAGGAATCAAACACTTCTTTTTATCCTACAAACAAACTCTAGCTTCCCGTAAATGCTCTCATTAAATATTAGGTGCTAAAGAGACTCACTTGGCATTCCAATGTTTTTTTGAACGTGAGTACTTTTTCTCGGCTTAGACCAATCACACACATTATCTAAACTCAAACAAAAGAAATAAATGAAAAAAGAAAAGAAAAATCACCACATGGTCCACAAGCACACAAATCCTATAGCTTCTTCAGGAAGAGTGCAAGGAGTGAACCAACCACCACAAAAATCCAAACAAAACCACCACGCGTTCCAACTAATCACCAAATTTTGTCGGGCAACTACAATTTTGTTACGAATGCAAATATATGAAGAGAAAAAATAGAAAAAAAAAAATTAAGCGAGAATTTTTATGTGAAAAACCCTTTCCAAATTTTGTCAGGCAATTACAATTTTGTTAGGAATGCAAATATATAAAGAGAAAAAATAGAAAAGAAAATTAAGTGAGAATTTTTATGTGAAAAACCCTTTCCAAAATCAAAAAAGGGGAAAATTGCGATGTTAGACTAGGTAATCTTTCCACTATCAGTATCAGTATTAGCATTACAAGCTCTAGGGTTACAAGTTTCAACATTACAACTATAAAAAATATTGCCTCATTATATATTAGTAATCTAGGGGTTACATGTATGCAATTAGCAGTAATAAAAGCTCTATTATCTACTTTAACATGGTAGGATTGATGACCTACTAGGAAGTGCCTATCCACAACAAACTGTTTTTGCGTGATCTTCAAAAACATCAATGATCTTTCATAGTCTTCATTCATCTTTATAACCCAAATTGTCCTAGTACGATAGCACCCCTCATCACTTTCCATTGAGGCCAATTGATGCAATGCACAATCCTAGTTTCTCAGTGATAACAACCTTTGTTAACATATCTACTGGCTACTGGGTTTTCTGCACCAAGAATCTTCTTAAATGATAATGTCACATCATCTATCAATTGACAAATTTGATGATACTTTAACTCAATATGCTTTGTCCCTGAATGAAATACCGGATTCTTTACAAGACAAATAGCACTTTGACTATAATTGAAATGAACATTGTTATCCTTGAAAGGGCTAGTAACAACACCTAGAAAGGGTGAATAGGTGTGAAGAAAATTTTTCGCAAAGTTTAGTAGAAATATTTTGCTTTTGAAACTGAGTCTGATGAATCACAGACTTTGAACAAGTTCAGACTTTTAACAATTAAATAAGATTATGAACAAATAAAGGAGTTCAAGGAAGAGAATAAAAATACAAAGTTTATAGTGGTTCGGCTTAGATCAAGCCTATGTCCACTCTCCCACGCTGACAGTCGACTGGCTGGATTCCACTAAGTAACAAAAAAGATTTTACAGTCTTGTGATCTCAACTTCACAGTGAAGAGTCTCTACTACTCTCTCATGAAGTCACACTAAGAATTGCTCTCTTTTGGAGTACAATTTAAAGCTCAGCAAATGAAATAGCAAGGAACTAGGAAGTTTCAGACTTTGGAATTTTTCTTTCACGCAGTTATCGAATGACTAGAGATGTTCTCCGTTAAATACTCCTTCATGCCTGCTCGACCGTTGGCACTTTCCAAAGGAATTCTTCCAATCAAGCTGTTGGACAGAATCAATCAAGGAAAATCTCGAGCCGTTTGAAAATTGTGATGAAAGCCAGTCAATCATGTTCGCCCATACAATCAGGATCTTGGTTTTCATAAGTAGATACTTTCCAAGTTTACTTGCTTTCCAAAACATTGGACGTATCGAGATTGATTTCAATAAAGATAGCCAATCAGTAAGTGTTATATCCAACTAGAAAGCCATCCATAAACCATACGTATTGAACTCTTAAAGAAACAAAGATAATCTCGCATCTGGATAAATTTTCATTTTTTAGTAGTGTTCAGTCTGGAAATTATCAGAGTGGGTAGACTTTGACACTAAGGTCTGGTAGTCCTCAGACTTTAACACTTAAGTCTGAAAATCTTCATAATAGACTTTGGATAAATTTTGTCAACTTCAAAACATTAAAGGAGTTTTCTCCAACAATCCTACTCCCTGCCTATCTCCTTCAAAAAAAAAATTCAACTAAATCATCTCTTTACCAACTTTAGATTAGCAACATACTCTGCCTCAGTAGTTAAGAGAGACACATGTATGAAGACATCCAACTGATTATAGTGTCACCTAAGGTAAAAACATAACCCAAGGTGCTCAACTATTATCTAAATCACCACCAAGATTTGCATCAACAATGTCTTGTAAAATACCGTTTTTCATAAAAAATAATGACATATTTGAAGTGTCTCTAAAGTATCTTAATAGCCACTTTACAGCTTCCCAATGCTTTATTCTTGAATTTGTCATGTATCTACTTACAACTTGCACCACGTAAGTAATGTTTAGTCTAGTACACACCATAGCGTAGCAGTTGACACATAAGGCACCTTAGCCATATACTCCCGCTTTTCATCTATCTTTGGTCATTACTTGTTTGAGAGCTTGAAGTGACTTCCTAGAGGAGTACTTTTGGGCTTTGCATTCTAAACTTGCGTGATCCTCATCCCAAGAATATGATTCGCTGCGCCCAAGTCCCACCCCAAACTCTTTTGACAATTGTTGCCTCAGTATATTGATCTCCCTCATGTTGAATCCTGCAATGAGCATATAATTCACATATAGCAGCAAAATAATATAGTAGTAATCAAATTTCTTGAAATAACAGTAGTGATCCATATCACTTCTAGTATACCTGTTACCATACATAAAAGTGTCAAATTTCTTATACCACTATCTAGGAGCTTGTTTCAAGCCATACAGGCTTTTCTTAAGTTTGTAGACATATTTTTTTTTTCTAGGATCTTGAAAACTTTTTGGTCGTACCATGTAGATATCATCCTCCAAGTTACCATGGGAGAACTGCAGTCTTAACATCTAACTACTCCAGATGTAAATTTTTAGCAGCGACAATACTCAATACTCGCCTGATAGTAGTCAATTTCACAACTGGAGAAAAAAATCTCCACATAGTCAATTTGTCATGCCTCGACCCCTAATTTCGGCTCGGGAATTCGATGTCCTCAGCCTGGGGATTAATTTGCAACGTCCCGGGAGGCATCGCCTATCGTGGCTAGCACTATCACCTAGAGGAGGGTGAATAGGTGATTATAAACAATTAAAGCTGAATTTAAAACAATCAAGTTCAATATCACGAAAGAGCAAAGTCTAATGAAAAACTTGCAATGATCAGATCTTCTACAATGTTTGATGAAGAACTACGCAATTATCAGACTTTATTGTGTGCAACGAAATGAATAAATGAGATATTAAAGGATAGAGAAAATTGCACACAACAATTATAGTGGTTCAGCTTATGATAAGCCTACATCCGTTCTCTCATGTTGACAGCCTATTGATTGGATTCCCCTAAAAAGAACCAATAAGAGGTTACAAGATCTAAGTAATAATTACTCAAGCTCATGTGAACAACGCCTCACACACTCTCAACCTCTAAGTGATTATACAAATTACTCATAGAGATGAATGTATTTGATCGGAAATACTCTTCAGACTTTTGAATTATAAGATTCAATCCTCTCGTGCTGCGATTTAATCATTTCAACTTCAAGACCTCATCTTATACTTCTCCTAGTTCAAATTGACCGTTGGACATATCTCTTAGAAGATTACCCAGCCAATCTACCCGTTGGCCTGGATCTTGCTTAGAAGATTTGATCGCTTTAAGGATGCCGAGAGTAAAGCTTCCTACAAATTCTACCCCCCATATAGCAGTTTGGGTTTCCATAAGTCGAGTACTTTAACTTGGAAAGAATGTTTCGCCTCAAATCTAACATTCCAAGAAAGTCAGATCTCTAAGAGATATTTTGGAAAACTTTCCTTTAGAGCTCCTTATATATAAGGCAGGAAATCCAACCAATCTTCATTAACTGTTGCACGAGGATATTATCTCCTTCCTAGCCATTTGGCAAAACACATAAGGAAAGAAATAATTAAATCACCACTCTGCTTCTAATTGATATCGTCTAATCATATCCAATCAGACTTTCCACTTGAAAAATACTTATCATCATAATCAAAGTCTTTACTTTGAATAGGTTTTGTCAATCTTTAAAATCAATTTGGGAAATTTCCTCAACATCGTCGTCCCATTCATTATTGTCCTTCATTAAGCACATGCGGAAGCATGCAATCTCCAATCATCCAAGCAATCAATAACAAACAATGGATGGTTAGAGAGAAACACATTCATAAACTTACCACATAACTTTCCATTTTATTTATCTACGCGGAACGATTACATGATTATATGCCCAACCTTAAGGCCGTTCGAAAACCGGTCATCCCCTTTCTACATAAAGGTATTAAAGGGGGGGGCGGTTAGTCCTAATTCCTTCTACCAAGGCAGCTACCAAAAATAGTTCCCATCTTTCGCTTGTATCCTAATGGCAATGGCTCGGGCTCTAGGTCGTAATCAAGTCAAACTCGGGGTCGTCCATAGTGCCATCAGGAGAGGGTAGCATTGACTTGTCAGCGTCCCCAGGTGGGCCATCAAACCCACGTAGATAACCATAGAAGTCCTGATCAACTCAGTCAAACCAGGCCATGAACAGATGGGGGACCGGATACCCTACACCCTCGTCCACCCAAACTGTAGTAGTGTGGCACTAGAAGAGGATGTCGATGGTGGTATCCTCGATGTCTAGCACCATCACCTCCATGTGCACAGGAAGTCCAAAACGGGAGGGTGGTAGACTCATACCCCAGGTCTTGAAAAGGTTAAATAACAACAGTGAGTTGAAAACTCAATAAGTAAAGATCCTAAACTCGTATAGGTGGATACTTCATATCGAAGCCTTACGATTCCTTGACCATAACATGTCGATGGCAAATCAATAGCAAAGCCAAAGCTTTACCTTAACTATAAATAGGAAAGGATCTAATCTCAACCTAAATCTCTCGAGTCCTAATCAAAGGCATACGAACCCACATGAGTCACAATTAGTGCAAATAATAGCCAGAATATTCACACATAACGGATATGAGCATCGACAACATTATCAATGCCTTTCAAACTCAAACATCGACCTGCAGGACATCCTCATGCCTCTCAATTCATAAACAAGGTCGATCATAACATGCACATGCCTTCTAAGTCACTAAAATAACATTAAAGTCTTGCATGTGTCTCATGCACCTCATATAAGACCATGCCATACATGTGCAAGCCATAACATCACTTTTAAAGTATGTGGATAGCACTCAAACACTTTGCGCATGTTTAGCTTCTCAAGAATCATATGGCATCCCATACTACCATGCTCTCTTGAGTCCAGTTATTAATCACACATAGCCAAAACCCTACGGTTCTTCCGAAAACCTCCGAGACATTGTCTCACTCCCTTGAGCATAGCTTCCGAAATCCATCGGGCATCGTTCCGATATATAACACATGCCGCGAATGGCATCTTGTCGACGTCGGGGCATCTCATCGACATGGGAGCATCATATCGTTCTCACTAACGAGGCATCCTATTGACTTGAGGGCATTGTCCCGAAATCCATAAGTGACGGCATTCCTCATATGACTACACGAATCAAGCATTCAAATAATCGGTTTTTCTTTCTCATTAGTCCAAGTATGAATGCTCCAAAGGCGTGCTAAGCGATATGTAACTCATGATTGATTGTATATGCAACAATAAGGTATGTTAAGCACGAAAATAGAATCATGGCTTGACCCATGACGCTCGAGTACCAGCCTAGGTCAAATCTGGATTGAACGATATGCCTTAATATCGTCGAACCAAGAGAATGACCCGAGCCAACACACTTCCATGCACGTCGAAGAACTAACACGGTTCTAGATTCAATGGCTCGATGTGAACTCAAGGTTCGACCATGACCTATGAAAATCTATATGCAAATATAACATCACATAACACTCATACGATCATCCATGGCATTCAAATAAGGAAATCAAGCATAAGTAGCAATAGCAAACAATCCATCACAACAATCATGACAATTCTAGCCTAAATTAATCATTTCCATATCATACGCCAAACCCGAGCAACGTCAACCTTCATATACTTGTTCCTCGATCAATCCTGAACCATATAACTCAAGCATATCATGAGCACACCATACAAAATTAAGCACATGATGTTCCTCAACATAGGATAGTTCTCTGGCACTAAGGGCGGTCATAAATTTGAGTCGTGTAACGCAGCGTCCTAGCCAACGTTTAAGAAATCTACTTACAACCAGGACGAGAGGTGTTCGAGTGAGGCTCGGGGGTAGTGAGCAAGCAACAACAGTCTGCAGCGATGGACGACCAGTGACAGTAAGGACGGCAGACGGTGGATGGTGCGGCATGGGTAGCAAGTAGCAGCGGTGTGCAATGATGGCAGCATCCAGCGGGCAAGCCACTAGGGCGAACAGCAAAGGGCGCAGGTGTGAGGGAAAAGAGAGAAGAGAGAGAGAGGGGGGGATGGTGTCTCGGTGGAAGATGAGGGGGAAGGGGAGGGAGAGAAGAAGAAGCTTGAAGGAGAAGTTGTCTTTCACCATTAATGCCACATGCATTATTGTCCTTCCTTCATCATTGCCCCCAAACTTGGAGTTCAAGAACAAATCTTGGCCCTTCATTAGGCCATGTGTCTTAAAGATCAAAGGCTTGGATTGCTTCTTGCAATCTCAATTATTGGCTAGACTTAAGGGCAACTTGGTTCATTCCTCTCACTCATGCCAAAAGTGGTGCCCAACCTAGTGTCCATGGCCTAACAAAGTTTGTCTCACCTTAATTTAAATCTTAATAGGCTAAATTAGCTTCACCTCTAGGTCCATTAAAGTCTATATCCTCAAATTAGCGCATTTTCCTTAATTAATGCACTAACGGGCTCACTAAAAATATTTCAACTGGAAATGAATGCCTTGGTAACATCTACAGTCGATACCAACAACTGGACTGTGGCTTGAGGCTAAGTTTTGATCGGAGACGACTTTAACATGACTTTCGCAAATTTAGGTGGCATTAGCAGAATTCACACGACTAGACTCGAACTAAATTTGATGCCTGTCTAGGGTTTTATGCATGACTTTTAATTGAGTTTGGTCGATCCATGAATGACCTTCAGTTATCATGTAATCGAGTAGGATTGATCAACCTACTTTGACTCACAGTCGTTCAGGTTCGAATTAGGGTCATTCACGTACAATACATTAACATGCGGCGTCATCTGCCATCAATATATACTTGAGCTAAATCGAACTATACCCATCCATTGACTGACTCGTGACGACATGTGGTCGTCTATAGCGATACTTATGATCAAATGGTCCTTTCATGATCGATTGCTCTAGTCTATCACAACCCTAATTCTAAATTGCCTAGCCCCTAATTAGCTAGTCTGCTCGTGCACAATCCCTAGGATTGAATCACAACCTATTTTCGTTATTGACGTTCCGATGCTTAGTCCATCCCTTGCGGTCTAAATAGGGATTCGAATTGAGGATGTCACACAATTCCTTTCTTTTGCTGAAAACCTTCTACTACTAACCTTATTTCGTGTCTTTTGTTGCTATCGGGTTCTCCTTTGACCCGATATACCCTTGGTACTGCAATGCCTTCTTCCTATCTAGTAACTGCATTAAAACCCAAGTTCTATTCTTCTAGAGTGAATCCAACTAATCTTGTATTACTAACTCCTACTTAACAGAATCTTTAGAATCTTTAATATATACTACTTTTGATTATTTTTTTGGTTTGCCAGCGTCGGTCAAAAGCAAATAATGGCGATGATGAAGAATATTTCTATACAGGTTTAGGTGTTCTACTAGATCTTCTAAAAGTGGGTTCGGTGTTTGTGATTTTTGTTATGATTTTTTATTAGAGTTGCAGCAACAATTTCAGGAATTCTAACCACAACGCTCTTAGAAACCTTTTCCAAATCAATCTTTGTATTCTCCCCTATTTATTTCTTTACACTAGATTCCACCATAAATCTGTCCATATATAATATGTTTTCATTAAATGTAACATTAGTAGCTCTTATTATTCTATTTTGTTCATTCCAAAACTGATAGCCAAAATAATTGGAACCATATTCAATGAAAAAATATTTTTTTAGCTTTTGCATCAAGCCTATCTGTATTTTTAGAATCTACATGGACATATGAAATACAGCCAAAAACTTTCAAATGCGAGAAATTTACCTTCTTTCCACTCCATTCTTCTTCTTGTAGCTTAAAATCAAGTGGAACTGAAGAGTCCTCTGTGAATAAAAAATGCTGCAGTGTTAATTGCATCTACCCAAAACGTCTTAGGTAATCTTGCATGCATCCTGATACTTCTGATACACTTATTCAGAGTTTTGTTCATCCTCTCAGCAACTCCATTTTGCTGTGGTCTATTGGGAGTAGTTCTTGTCATTCTGATTCCATTCTCTACACAAATTGCTTGAACTCTTTGCTATCATACTCACCAGCATTATCAAACCTTAGACATTTGATTATAAAGCCAGTCACATTCTCCACTTTAGCTTTTCATCTCTTAGAAGTAGCAAGCACGTCAAAATAAACCCATAGCTTTCTGGTGGAGTCATCAATAAACGTGACATAATAGTGCAAGCCTCCAAAAGAATGCACAAGAACTGGTCCCTACATATCTGTATGCACCAACTCTAATTTTCCTTTCTTTGGTTGTCTCTCAATCTTTGAAAAACTAACACGTTTATGCTTGCCTAGAACATAATCTTCACATAGACCAATATCTATGGACTTTAGATCAAACAATTTTCCCTTAGATACTAACAATTTCATCCCCTTTTTCGCTCATGTGTCCAAGCCTATGGTTTCCGACTAAGCAACTGCGGCAATTTCTCGACTGCTTTCAGTCATGTACAATGTTCCTGACTTTGTTCCCCATGTTACAACCAAAGCACCTTTCATTATTTACCAAGAGTTATCCCCATAAATAGTTTTGTATCTTGTGCTGTCTAATTAACTTATAAAGGTCAGATTTCTCTTAAATCCTAGAATGTATATGGCATAATGCAATTTCTATTGATACTCGTTAGTAGCTTTTATGTAAACATCACCCTTTCCCATAATATTCAAATATTCATCATCGGCAGGGTAAACCTTTCCAAATTTTCGAGCAACAAGATTGTGCATTAATTCTTTGCACTAATTAGAGTAAAACGATGCACTTGAGTCAAGAATCTAAGACTCAATTGGACTGTTAATACTCAAAATTAAGGCATCGCTATGATCCGTCTCTTAAAGTGTTGCATTCACGGATTTCTCTTCCTCTTGATTATGATCTCGATACAGAATTTTCTTCTTTGGGGCTCTACATTTCATTTCAAATTGCCCTTCTTTTTGTAATTCCAACAAATTACTTCACCACATTATCTCGATTTGCTTCTCCCTCTAGACTTCGATCTACCACAGTACTAGTTTCGTCCTTATTGATTGCTTCTCCCTCTGCTTTAGTATTTAAGGCAGCACCCGAAAATTCTCCCGATTCTCTTTTGCGATTATCTTCACTAAGAATCAAATCTCAAATTGTTTGAAGTTTTAACTTTTTCTAGGCAAATTGCTCACTTTAGTCATAGTTGCAGTCCAATTTCAAGTAAAGAAGATAATAAAATTAAAGGTTTAATCTCGTCATCCAATTTGATATCCATCTCACTCAACTAAGTTGTGATTACCTTGAATTTGGTATTGTGATATGTCATAGAATCACCTTCATCCATCTTCATATTGAAAAGACGACACATCCAATATACCTTTTTTGATGTAGAAGGCTTCTCGTCCATGTCGGATAAAGCTGCCATCAAATCCACTGGTGTAGTCTCATTGGCAATATTGAAAGCAATGTTCCACGCCAATGTGAGACAAATCAAACCTAGAGCTCGCTGATCTAACAAATCACACTCTCCTTGCTTCATAGAATCTCACTTCTGACAAAGGCTGATGCAAGTTCTTCTGATACATCATATCCTTGATTAGCATTTTCCAGAAAACAAAGTCCTTGCCATCAAGCCAATCAATCTTCACCTTTCCTTCATCCATATTCGCTCCCACTATTTTACCAAAACCAAGCTTTGATACCAATTGTTAGGAATGCGAATATATGAAGAAAAAAATAGAGAAGAAAAACAAGCGAGAATTTTTACATGAAAAACCATTTCCAAAATCAAAAAGGAAAAAATCACGGTGCTACAGTAGGCAATATTTCCACTATTAGTATCAGTATCAGCGTTACAAGCTCTAGAGTCACAAGTTTCAATGTTATAACTATAAAAGATAGTACCCCAATATACATCAGGAGTCTAGGACATACATAATTAAGATGAAAATTACATGTATACCATTAGTAGTAATAAAAGCTCTACTATCTGCTTTAACATAGTAGAATGAGTGACTTATTGGGAAGTGCCTACCTAGAACAAATTGTTTTTATGCTTGAATATAATTATTTTTTTATCAAACTCCATAACTCCATCAAATTTTACCTACAGAGGGAGGGAAATCAAAAGGGAAAAAAATAAAAAGAAACAAAAAACAACACAGAGTAGACATAGGATGCGTTTGGTAACGTTTACGTTACGGAGAACAATTTTTGAACAGAAATAGTTTTTTTTTTTGTTCCCATGAACAATTTCTGAGTATAAGAACGCGTTTGGTAGCTGCAAAAAATTTATATTCTAGGAATAGACATGCATGACCGGCTGGGCGAGGTCTGGTGAGCTCACCGGAGCTTCGCCAAACCACCGCGATAGTTGACGAGCCAGCCACTGGCGAGGCTTGGCCTCGGCCCCAGGGCCACCACTGGGGGATGCCAACCTGGTGGTGGCCTACCGAGGTCGGCTATGGCCGAGGCAGGCGACCGGCCAAAAGGAAGAAGAAGGAAAGAAAAGAGAAGAAGAAAAAAGAGGAAAAAAAAAAAAAAGAGAGAGAAAAATTGTTTCTCGGAATTATTCCCAGGAACAATAGATAATTTTTTTGTACTTCTTGTTTTTTACGTTTCGATCTGTTTTTACGGGAACAAAAAATAGATTTTTATTCAGGAACAAAAATTTTACCAAAACACGTTTACTGTTCCTTTTTGTTCTTAGGAACAAAAGAGCAGAAATTTTTGTTCCGAAGAACAAAAACACTTTTTAACAAACAGGTCCCTAATGGCTAGCCTTAATTATTGCTCCTCCCAAACAAATGCACCATCGACAGTGTTCGTCGATATAACGGATGCCTCCACAAGCTCTTGCCTCACTCCCTAAACTCATCCTCTTCCTCCTCCTCCATGCCTCACTCTCGCTCGTCAAGGTCATCCCACTATAGCACCCGACTACATTGCCGTCGTCGTTTGGCTACCACTCCCAGTATGTTCAATCGATGATGGTTATACCAACAATAGTTGAAAGGGTCTAATTAAAAATTTCGCAATGGGGACTCTGAATAACTCTATCCTTTTTTCTTGTGCGTATGATAAGGCTCACCGATTAACTTATACAAGGCCAATAGCCTACACAATGAACCATATTATCGAGAATCATTTCAGCAATGATACTTCCTAAAGCTTTGAAGTTTTAATGACTACTTCTAAACACTATTGATTGTTCTAGGGAAGACATTAGGCTAATTTGTACATGCCAAATATTTTGTGCATATACGAAGAACCAAACTGGACAAGCCTACCTCAGTGTTAACTTATCACAATCATTTAGGGTTAGCTCATCTCTCTTTTCTTCCTCCAAGTATATGTGTGTTAACACCTAAATTTTGACAACCCATTTAGGCTTTTATTGTATACAAAAATTATGGATCGATTACCACTCACCTGGGTGGCGCTGCTGGCGGCGAGCTTCTCCCCCTAACGCAAGGGGAGGAGTTCGATTCCCAGGCGTCAAATTTCTGGGTGACTTACCCTGGGCACGTGGTGTGGTGGCTAGCCATGTGCCTCCCCAGGGTTTACTCCGCCGCGTTGCCGGCGTACGAGGATTCCCTGGGTAACCAAAAAAAAAAATTATGGATCGACCCCAACTCCTATTTGCATTAGGCCCACATGATTGCATTAGAGCAAGGTGGACTGGTATAGGGAGATTCTGAGTTTAATTGAATTAATTTAAACGAGTCCATAAATTGAACATATGGCCAAGTATTTTTCTATTTTTGTTTAGCTGCCAAAATTGGTAATTTAGTTATCTCTTTAAATAATGTGCTTGAATAACCACTAAGATTTGCCTCAGTGGCCACCCTTTCCACTTAGGAAGGGGATAAAGGGTTCAAATCCCCACCTTATCAAGGGGTTGGGGGTTGGGCAACTTAGCTTCATGTATGGATTTCGACTCTCACATCCTGCAAGGAAATAGGGCAAAAGTCTGAGAGTGAGAATTAGAGTAGAAGTATGGTAGGATTGACTAAAATAAAAAATAAAAAATAAATTAAAAAAGGAACTTTTAACAAACATATCTCTTCACATTAAATGTAAGTTAGATTATATTTACTTTTTAAAACAATAAGTTTGTTATTCTATTCTTAAATTTCTTATTCCCTTAGTCTAAGACATATAGCTCCAACAAGTAGGGTATTATCTACTTTCATATTGCTTTAAAAAGAAATTTAAAATTGTTCGGATGGTGTGTAGTTGAAACAGCATGTACATAATATTTGCATGAGTAGACAACTCTTTGCCAAGAACACATTTCCATAGACACAACTCTTCACATGTCTAGAAATAGTTAAGACATTTATTTTTTAAAATAAGATAAATACAAACATGTTTTCTTGAAACAAATGGTTTGAATAGACAGCTTTCTTTATATTTTCAATGGTAATTTAGATTTTTTTATTCAGATAATTTGCTTATTACGTGATTTGTATTCCCACTTCTTTCTAAAATTAAATACAGTGTGTCATGCTCCGAACCTTACCCTCATCATGAGTGTTGGAGAAAACTCCTTTATTATTTTGAAGCTAACAAAATGTTTCCAAAAGTATAGTCTGAAGAATTCCATACTCTATTGTCAAAGTTTGAAGACCGCCGGACTTAAGTTTCGAGTCCGCCTTCATTGACAGTTCCGGACCGAAGAATGAAGACTTATCCAGATGACGGATTATCTTCAAGAATTTGATTTGTATGGTTATTAGAAGATCTTATGGCTGGATATAGCATCTACTTGATTGATTATTCTTATTGGAATCTATTCCAATATGAAGATCTTTGAAAGGCGAGCAAACTTAGAAGCTTCTACTTATGGAAACCAAAGATCCTGATTGTATGGACAAGCAGGATTGACGGGCTTTCATCATCAATCACTCAACGACTTGAGATCACCTTAATTGATTCTGTCTAATGGGTTGATTGGAAGAATTCTTTTGGAAAGTGCCAACGGTTGGGAAGGCATGAAGGAGTATTTAAGGATGACTCTCTAGTTATTCGAGGCAATGCATGAAAGAAGAATTTTAAAGTCTGAATCTCCATAGTTCCTTGCTCTTTCATTCATCAAGCTCAAAAGTTGTATACAAAAGAGAGAAATACATAGTGAGACTTTGTGAGAGACCAATAGAGACTCTTCACTGAGAAAGTCGAAGATCACAAGTTGTAAAATCTCTTTTGATCCATAGTGGAATCTAGCTAGTGGGCTATCAGCGTGGGAGAGTGGACGTAGGCTTGATCTAAGCCAAACCACTATAAATCTTGTGTTCCAATTCCTTTTCCCTAACTCCCTACCTTTTGTTATTGCTTTATATAATCGTTTAAAGCTGTTTACGTTCTTAGTCATTTATCTTCAAAGGCAATTTGCTCCTATTAAGTCTTGCGAGAAAATTTTATTTACACCTATTCACCCCCCTCTAGGTATATGCACTAGCTCTTTCAATTGGTATCAGAGCTCATGTGCTTATTTATTGAAGTGTTTTACTTCTAAGCTAAAGATCCTTTATGGCTAGTATTTTGGCTCCAAGATTGGTTGAAGGCCAAAGCAACACCAGAACTCCTTACTTTGATGGGAATGAGTACAATGTTTGGAAAAACAAGATGAATGCATTCCTAAGATCAAAAGATCCACTAGAATGGGATGTGGTTGAAAAGGGAATAATTCCCAAAGCTACATTAAAGGAAGTTACAGATGCTGGAGAATTGACACAAGCGAAAATAACCAAGAGATAAACTCTTGATGCTAAAGCTATATATTCTTTATATTGTGCTTTATCTCCTACAGAGTATAACAGAATTTCATCTTATGAAACAGCCAAAGAAGTCTAGGACAGGCTACATGTTACTTATGAAGGAACTGATCGAGTTAAAGAAACAAAAATCAATATTCTACTGAAATAGCATGAAGCCTTCAAAATGAAGCCAAGAGAATCCATCACTGACATGTTCAGTCGTTTCATAGAGATTGTAAATGGTCTAGCATATCAAGGACATCCAATCTCAAGACCAATGAAGGTCAACAAATTGCTGCGTGGACTCTCCAAAGATTGGAATCACGTGAAGACTTCTATAAGAGAAACCTAGAGGATCATGCCTCTTTCAATAGATGAATTAATTGACACACTTCAATCATATGAAGTGGAGCAAATCAATAAGGATGAAGATCCCAAATGTAAGAAGTCAATTGCCTTGAAATCTAACGTTGATTTTGATGATACAGATTCTGAAGAAGATATGAACGACGAAGAGCTAGCACTCATGATAAGGAAGTTCAGAAGGTTGAACAGGAAAGGAAAAATGTTTAACTGGAAGAAACAGGGCACTCAAAGATTTCAGAAGAAATCAACTAAGGATAACGAGACCAACAGAGAAGGAATTTATTTTGAATGCAAGAAAAAGGGGCACATCAGACCCAATTGCCCCCTGCTAAAGAAAAAGAAGGACAAAACAGAGACATTCAAAAAGGCTCTCAAAGCAGCAATGTGGAGTGATACAGAATGCGAGGAAAGTGATGAAGAATATGCCAATATCTGTCTAATGGCAAATTCTGAATCAGAATCAGACTCAGACTCAGATTTAGACTCAGACTCAGACTCAGACTCAGATTCAAACAAGGAAATCGAGGTAAGTAATTTGAAAATTCCTATTAAAGTCTCAAAGTATATTGATGAACTCTGTTTTAGTCTCAAAGTCTCTCTTAAGAAAATTTCCAAACTAAAAGGGAAAATTCCAAACTCAAGCAACAGAAGCTCTTTGGAAAGAAAAATTTGAAAATTTAGACAAAAGTTTTGTTGATTTGAAAAAAATTCTGACTCCCTTACAAAGGAAAACGCTCTTTTAAAAGATGACATTTCAAACATTACAAAAAGATTTTCAATAAGATCCGAGAAGTTGGAGAAAATTCTTTCTGTACAAAGACCTTACTTTAACAAGTCTGGTCTGGGAATGACTTTAGAAACCATTCATTTAATTGATTTTCCCAAAGTCAAAGAAAAAATCAAACAAAGACCTATCAAGGCATTTTATAAAAATCACTTTCAAAAGGTTTTTGTAAAACATGTTAGCATGAGTGCTTTCAAATGTTCAAAGTGTAACAACTCGAACATTTCGAGAAGGAATGCCCCAAGGTTTGGAGACCTGTTAAGAGGGATTGGGCAAAGACAAGATTTAAAACTAACTCATTTGGACCCAAAAAGGTATAGGTACCAAAGAAAGCTTGTGTTCTTTTTATGATTGCAGGTCACTATCAAGAAAAAGATCAAACGGTATTTGGATAGTAGCTGCTCGAGATACATGACAGGAGATTCAAGTTGTTTTATAAAACTTATGCAAATAAATGGTGGAAAAGTTTCATTTGGAGGAAACAGCAAAGGAAGAATTGTTGGATGCGGAACTGTGAAGATTGGAAGTCTCACAATCAACAATATTTCTTTGGTGAAAGGTTTGAATTACAATCTACTTAGCATTAGTCAACTCTGTGACACTGGATTCAAAATAAAGTTCCAAGAAGGCATTTGTTCGGGAACTAGTAAAGATTTCTCTCAATCTTTCACTAGACGAAGACATGAAAATATTTATCTTCTGGACATAAAACCAGAAAGTTCTCGGTGTCTAATATCCATTCAAGACGAAGCAAACCTTTGGCATCAAAAGCTTGGTCATGTTAATATAAAGCAGATTGCCAATATTTCATCCAAGAAGTTTGTTCATGAACTACCCAACCTGACCTATCAAAAGTCTAAATTATGCACAGCTTGTGTATTGGGTAAACATGTTAGAAGTTCTTTTAAACCTATAAATCAAGTTTCTACTAATCGAGTTTTGCAGCTTCTACATATGGACCTCTTTGGACCAACCAAAACTCAAAGCATTGGTGGAAAGAAATACTGCCTAGTAATCGTAGATGATTACTCTCGGTTTACTTGGGTATACTTCTTGGCAAGTAAGTCTGAAACATTCTCCTACTTTTCATAATTTGCCAAAAAGGTTCAGAATGAAAAATGATATACTATTTCAAGCATACGCACATACCATGGAGGTGAGTTTGAAAATCAAGACTTTCCAAAATTTTGTGGTGAATCTGATTTTCAGCATGTTTTTTCTTCTCCATACACTCTAGAGCAAAATGGGGTTGTGGAAAGAAATAATAGCTCTTTGCAGGAGATGGCAAAAACACTCTTAATTGAGAGTAATATTCCCTCTCAACTTTGGGCTGAATCAATCTCTACAGCTTGTTATATTATTAACAAAGTATTCTTGAGGCCCATTCTAGAGAAAACTCTTTATGAGGTATTTAAAGAGAAGAAGCCAAATGTTTCTTATTTTCATGTGTTTGGTTGTAAGTGTTTTGTTTTGAAGAATGCAAATGATCGAACTGGTAAGTTTGAAGAAAAATCAAACGAAGGTATTTTTCTCGGCTACTCAACTTCAAGCAAAGCCTACAAAGTTTTCAACAAGAAGACACAATCTGTGGAAGAATCTATGAACGTCAAGTTTCAAGACTCTATGCAGAATCAACTAGATCAAACTCAACTCGAAGAATCTGAACCTGCTCTAGATATTACAAAGTCTATTTCCCCCGAAGTGGTTCAGACTTCTGTAGATCAACAACAAGAAGAACCAGTAGATTCAACTGAAGCAGAGGATCAGCAAACTCACAAACCAACCAACAACTGAAAGCACAAGTCAAGTCATCCCAAGGAAATCATCATTGGCAACATTGATGAATGAATTCACACCAAATCCAAAAGGCGAGAAAAATCTAGTGCTTTCGTACTTGTTTCTGAAATTGAACCCAAAAGTATAGAAAAAGCCTTGCCTGATGAAAGCTGGATCGAAACTATGCAAAAAGAGCTCAAACAATTCAGCATCAACGATTTTTGGAAATTAATTCCTAAACCTAAAGGTAAATCTATTATTGGAACTAAATGGGTTTTCAGTAACAAGATGGACGAGAAAGGAAAAGTATTCAGGAACAAAGCAAGACTCGTGGCCAAAGGATACACGCAAGGAGAATGGATAGACTATGACAAGACCTATGCACCAGTAGCGAGGTTAGAAGCAATTAGATTACTACTTACTTTTGCTTGCTATAAAAATTTCAGATTATTCCAAATGGATGTAAGAAGTGCATTCCTAAATGGACTTATCCAAGAAGAAGTCTATGTGGAACAACCACCTGGTTTTGAAGATCCAAAAAAGCCAGACTCAGTTTACAGACTGAATAAGGCCCTATATAGATTAAAGCAAGCACCTCAAGCATGGTATGAAAGGTTAAGTAAATTCCTAACTCAAAATGGTTTTGTTAAAGAAAATGTAGATACTACTTTGTTTATTAAAAGAGAAAGTAAAGATTTTCTACTTGTTCAAATTTATGTTGATGATATTATATTTGGATCACCTAATGAAAATCTATGCAAAAAGTTCTCTAGATGCATGCAGGATGAATTCAAGATAAGCATGATGGGTGAGTTAACCTTCTTCCTGGGATTACAAGTTAAACAATCAAAGGAATGTATCTTCATTCACCAAGAAGAGTATGCAAAGGATCTCATCAAGAAATTTGGATTGGAAAATTACAAAAAGACAAAGACACCTATGTCAAGTTCTTCAAAGCTGGATAAAGATGAAGGAGGAAAGAGTGTAGACCAGAAGCTCTACAGGAGCATTATTAGTTCACTTCTTTACCTTACTGCATTTAGACCTGACATTTTGTTTAGTGTTTATATCTGTGCTAGATTCCAATCAAATCCCAAAGAATCTCACTTAATTGCTGCAAAGCGCATCATCAAATACATTGCAACTACTCCAAAGCTAGGTCTATGGTATCCCAAAGAATGAGACTTTACTCTCCTTGGATATTCAGATGCAGATTCAGCAGGATGCAAAGTTGATAGAAAGAGTATATCTGGTACATGTCAACTGCTTGGCAACAAGCTGGTATCCTGGTTTTCAAGAAAATAGAGTACCGTAGCCCTTTCAACAGCTGAAGTAGAATATGTGGCTCTTGGAAGTTGCTGCTCTCAAATTTTGTGGATTAGGCAACAGCTAAGAGACTTTGATATTGAAGAATCTTGCACCAAGATCAATTGTGACAACACCAGTGCTATCAATCTTATAAAGAATCCAATTCTTCGTTCAAGGGCAAAGCATATAGAGATTTGACATTACTTCATTAGAGATCATATTCAAAATGGAGAAGTTATGATTCAGTTTATTAACTCGAAGAATCATTTGGCAGACATATTTATAAAGCCACTGGAGAAAAGTCCATTTGAATCTATTCGCACTGCATCGTACATCATATCTTCTACCGGGTGAAGTCTGAAGGTGTTTAGACTCTTGGCATCAATTTAATCATTTACAAAAGTTACGACTGCAAGTTAATTCTTTCTAAATGCATATGATTTTATTTTAGGATAATATTTTTTGAAAATGCATAATTTTTTTTTAATCGCTACTTGCCTATTTTATTTTTAGAAATTATCTTTCTCGAGTTTCGAATTAATAACAATTTTTCATTTTTGAAAACGGCAATTTTTATTGTTTCCTTTTGATGGTTCGCATTCCCCATTGCACTTACTTTTTATACCATCGAAACTCCTCTTCTCCGTTTTCACTCACAAACCCTAGAATACAGAAATCCACTTTCTCACACTTTCTCTCAAGTTTAATCCGAAAAGATTTCACCTTTTTCACGAATCGAGTTCGTGAAATCCCCCAAAAGAAAGTGACAATGTCTTCTAATCGCGAGCAGGGGACCACAGCATATGCGTGAGGGTCCTACGCACTTTGATCTGACCGAGGAAGATGACTCTCCTCAGCAGTAGCAACAAAGTCAACAACAACGTTCTCAACCGCGTCATTCTTCTCAACACAGGACACAAGATCCTCCACAACAACAAGCCGAAGAAGAAATTGTGGAAGATGTGGAACCAGTAAGAACGCTAACACCTGAAGTTCTTTTCAAACTTTATTCTAAATTGAAAGAGGGTGGTACTACAATGACTCTCATTGATGAGTTTTTGAGAGAGAGGGGTTACAAGAACGAAACTTTATTCTTGCAATCCATGGAAAGGATGGGCATTGCGCCTGAAGGATTGGCTACAAGGACTTTTGCCAACTTTCCAAGTGACCCACGGTTCAGTACCTTTAATCAACTTGAAGGAAAGGACGATGATGAAAGGATGTTCACAAATTTTCAACCTAGGATGGGCGTTGCTGCAAGTATTCATGGAGATGGAGCGAATTTATTCCGTTCCAAAGATCACAAGAAGACCTACTCGAAACTGCTGAAGCGAGGGGTTATGAACCCTAGAAGTGTAGATTTCAATTTTCATGATTCATTGGAAGTAAAGCTGAGGGAGAAGTTTGCACTCCTACAATTGGAACGTTTTTGCTCTGAGACGACTGTCGCCTATCCAGAACTCACAGCTTACTTCTATTCAAATCTATCATTTTTAGATGCGAATAGATTTTCTTTTACGGTTAGGGACAAAGAATTTGTGTTTGACGTGGATACTTTGGCTGATGTGATTGGTGTGGAAAGAGGGAGTTTCCAACCAATCAGCGTGTCTGTTGCTCACGCTACACTGGAACTTATTCGGGACAAATTTGCTGAGGGTAAGATTTCTTATTCAAGAATGAATGCCTCCAATATCTTGCTGCATAAGATTGTGATAAACTTCATCAGACCCAAATCAACATCAAAGATTGATGTCTCTCACTCGGAAGCGAAGTTGATGTACGCTATCAACATTGGTTACAAGTTCTCTCTGCCTCATACTATTCTAATGCACATGTATAGGACAGTGGTGAACGACAAGGGGCAACTTTCTTACTCTGCTCTTATCACACAACTCTTCAAACACTTCAAAATTTATTTTCCCGCTACTCTGTGTGTTAGAAACATTGCTCCAATGGTGATTGAACTGAAAATGGTCTCAAAGATGCGTCTGAAAGAGCTGAACAAGGCTTTGGAAAGCCTGAAGGAAAAGATCCATGTCAAGGCCAAACAAGACTCTGCAGCAGGGAAAAGAAAATGCAAGGAGCCCATGAAGGAACCTACCAAGAGGAGGAGAGCCCTTATCTTGCAGGACAAAGAAGATGAGGACGATGTCACTCTCTCCGCTTTTGCCTTAAGAAATTTAAGGAGTTTTGTTAGCTTTACAGAGCAAGAGGAAGGAGAGAACAGAGAAAGAGAATAGAGGAGAACAGAGGAAGAGGAAGGAAGGACAGAGGAAGAAGAGAGAGGAAGAGAACAAGAGGAAGAAGAGGGTCAATATGACTCTTTTGAGCCAACATTTGTTGTATCCTTGTCAGATGACTCGGAGAAGATAAGGAGTGGGACTGTAGGAGAAGGAAGGAGAAAACATCACTCAGGTGCTGAAGAAGAATAAAAAAGATGAATTCTTTTCTCCACCTGAAGGTACAGAAACAGGGAGAGCTGCTGACAAAAGAGGTACTTCTTCACTTGTCTTTACTAGTGATGTTAGTAGATCTCCAGCAGATCTAGAAAATGTCTATGCCTCTCACTACCCTGAAGCAGACTTTGAGGCATCCACTCCTAGTCCTAGTGATCGAACTACTAATGTTCCCTCACATCTCAAATCTCTGGGACCCAACACTACAACAGTCCAAACAGTAGACTTTCAAAGATTGATGGATGTTCTTCTGGATTTGAAGAAATAGCAATATGGTTTGGATTTTGAGATGAAGGACCTCAAGAAAGCTTTTCTTTCCACTTCAGTTTCTCTACAAAGAACAACTATAAGCCCTGGAGACCCAAATGCAAAACACTGTCAAGGGTGAAGATTTGGAGCAGCTGAAGGAGACCTTAAGGAAGCTAGAGGAGACTGTCAAGTCTATGGGGGATTTCCAAATCGTTCGAATTCCCAAACAGTCATGACTTTTACCCAACACTTTTTCTAGTCTTTCTCCACTTTTTGCTGCTGACAAAAAGGGGGAGAGATTTTGTAGATTTGACTAATCTATCTTGTTGGTTTATTTTGGTTTGTTTTTGGATTGTATTTTTAAACTTATGACTGCTGTTTAAGACTTTGATGCCTACAAGGTAATTAAGTTTGTGATATTGATTATGACTAGTTTGTTGCTTATCCTTTAAGGATTAACATGTTCTCTGTGGTTGCAGAATCGATGCTATTCAGGTCCTAATCAACTTATTTCTTTAAGATATCATGTATTGCTTAAGTGTTATTTTGCAGGTCAAAAGTTTTTCAAATCTGCGGGAAAGTTTTGTTACCATAAAAAATGGGGAGATTGTTGGAGAAAACTTATTTATTGTTTTGAAGCGACAAAACGTTTCCAAAAGTATAGTCTAAAGAATTCCAGGACTCTCTTGTCAAAGTTTGAAAACCGCCAGACTTAAGTTTCAAAGTCTACCTTCACTAACAGTTTCCAGACCAAAGAATGAAGACTTATCCAAATGACGGATTATCTTCAAGAATTTGATTCGTATGGTTATTGGAAGACCTTATGGCTAAATATAGTGTCTACTTGATTGATTAATCTTATTGGAATTTATTCCGATATGAAGATCTTTGAAAGGCGAGTAAACTTGGAAGGTTCTACTTATGGAAACCAATGATCCTAATTGTATGGGCAAACAGGATTGACGGACTTTCATCACCAATCACTCAACGACTCGAGATCACCCTAATTGATTATGTCCAATGGGTTGATTGGAAAAATTCCTTTGGAAAGTGCCAACGGTTGGGAAGGCATGAAGGAGTATTTAAGGATGACTCTCTAGTTGTTCGAGGCAGTGCGTGAAAGAAGAATTTTAAAGTCTAAATCTCCATAGTTCCTTGCTCTTTCATTCATCAAGCTCAAAAGTTGTATACAAAAGAGAGAAACACATAATGAGACTTTGTGAGAGACCAGTAGAGACTCTTCACTGAGAAAGTCGAAGATCACAAGTTGTAAAATCTCTTTTGATCCATAGTGGAATCCAGCCAGTGGGCTGTCAGTGCGGGAGAGTGGACGTAGGCTTGATCTAAGTTGAACCACTATAAACATTGTGTTCCAATTCATTTTCCCTAACTCCTTACCTTTATTCATTGCTTTATATAACCGTTTAAAGTTGTTTACGTTCTTAGTCATTTATCTTCAAAGGCGATTTACTACTATTAAGTCTTGCGAGAAAATTTTATTTACACCCATTCACCTCTCTCTAGATGTATGCGCTAGCCTTTTCAATGAGAACGCGACATCTACCATGTCGAGATTAATTTGAGATGTCCCAAGAAGCGTTGTTGTCCCATTAATTTTATCTTTACATTAAGCACATGCAAAAACGTACAATCTTCAACACCCAATCATTGACAACAACAGATAGTACGAAAAAACACACATACACAATACATAGCTTCCATACTTTTTTTATATACTTAGAACGTTTTCATTTACAAGCCCATCCTTAGGGGCATTCCGACTAATCATCCTGACACAAAAAGATATAAAATGGGGGGTTAGTCCTAGCTCCTTCTACAAGGACGACTACCAAAAATGGTTCCCATTAAAAGCCGGTGTCCTTACGGCTATGGCTCAGGCTCTATGTCGTAGTCAAGGTCGGACTTAGGGTCATCCAGGTTGCCATCAGGAGGGGGCAACATCGATCTGTCGGTGTCATTGGGTGGACCGTTGAACCTGCATAGAGGACTATAGAAGTTCTCGTCGACTTAGTCAAACCAGGCCACAAAAAGATGGAGAACCAGGTACTCCACGCCCTTATCCACCCACACTGTCGTGGTGTGGTGCTGGAAGAGAATGTCAATCGTAGCGTCCTTTAAGTCAAGCACCATGACTTCCATATGTACAAGGAGATCGAAATGGAGGGCGGTAGACTCATAACTTAAGTCCTGAAAAAGGTTAAACACCAACAAATGAGTTGAAAACTTAATAAGTAAATAACTTAAATCTCGTGTAGGTGAATGCCTTGCATCGGAACTTTATGGTTACCTAATCCAAATATGTCGATAGCAGATCAATAGCAAAGCCTATGCTTTGCCTTAACTATATACATGAGGGAATCTATCCTCTACCTGGACATCCGTCCTATCAAAAACTACAAAGTATCCCTTACTCATAACATTTTCAAACATAACCTCAATCTTATAAGTCCCTTGAGTCCTAAATAAAGACATATAAATCTACACGTGTCACAAATAGTGGAATTAATAGCCAATAATATTCTCACATGTCGCATATTAGTCTCTAAAATAATACCATAGCCTTCGAGAATCAAATAATGGCCTTCAGAACATCCACATGCCTCTCACGTCAGAAATAACAACAATTATAGACTGCACATGCCTTCCAAGTCACTAAAAATGACAATTAAATCATGCATGTATCTCACACATCTCATATAAGGCCATATTAAACATGCCCGAGCCATAAAACAACTTCCAAAATATGGACATAACACTCAAATGCTTCACACACGTTTAGCGCCTTGAGAATCACATAGTATCCCATATTATTGTGCTATCTCAAGTCCAATTATTAATCACACATAGCCAAAACCCTCCGGCTCTTCCGAAAACCTTCAGGACATCATCTCGCCCTATCAGGCATAGCATTCGAACCCCCATCGGCCATCATTCCGATGTAACACTCCCGCGAACAACATCCGAAAACCTCTGAGCATCACCCTCCAACGTCTCTCAGCGGTGGCATCGTTCCCTAAAACCTTCGGTGACGGAATTCCTCATGTGACCACACGAATCAAGCACAACCAGTTTTATCTTTCAAATTAGTCCAAAGTATAAATGTCCCAAGGGTGTGCCAAGCGATGTGTTACTCATGACCTATCATAAATGCGTCAATAAAATATATCGAACACAAAACTAGAATCGTGGCTTGACCTGTTACGTTCGAGTATCGGCCTAAGTCAAACCTGTATCGAATGATACGCCTCAATATTACTAAACCAAGAAAGTGACCCAGCCCAACGTACTTCCACACATGTCCAAGAACCAACGCCATTCTAGCTTTGGAGGCCCAATGTGAACTCAAGCATCGACAATGACTTATGGACTTCTATATGCGAAGACCACATCCATGTTGAAATCATAATCCTTAAAAATCAAATACAATAGCAACATAGATGGACGATTCAACCACAATAGTCATAACATACAATAAACCACATCAAATAAACTAATACAACCAACCATAGCAATAAAACATGTAGGTTAAGCCTAGGTAACAATAACAAACGGTCCACAAGCAATAATCACAACAATTTTCCTAACCCAAGCGATATTCTAATCCTAAACGAACTATTTCCACAAATCACGTCAACCCGAACAATCTCAACAATCACATACTCACTCCTTGCTCATCCCCGAGCCTTATAGTCCAAGCATATCATGAGCAAATCATACAAAATTAATCACATGAGCTCCTCCACCTAAGATAGCTCTATGACACTAGAAATGAACCTAAATCCGAGTTATGTAATGCAATGGTCTAGTCGACATTTAAGAAATCTACTTACAAATAATCAAGACAAGATGAGGGATGGTCGATGGTGGCTCGAGGCTCATGGCACAGCAGCAGCAACGGAAGGCGTGAGGATGGCAACACTGCAGTGATGTCAGCATGAGGACAGCAGTAGCACGGTGGATTGATGACAAGCGTGCAGCGGCGAACGGGTGGATGGTGGCGTGCGACCAGGCGAGTGACAATGAGCAAATAGGTGAAAGAGAGCAAAAGGGAGAGAAAAAGAGAGAGTGAGAGGCAAGGAGGAGGTTCGGCCGAGTGAAGGGAGAGGGGGGGGACGAGAGGGAAACTTAAAGAAGAAAGAGAAGCAAGAAGGGATGGGTGTCTTTCATGAATTAAATGCAATCTTGCATTATTGTCCTCTCTTCATGATGGCCCTAAACTTGCTTGGCAAGAAGCAATCCTAACCTTTCATCTTGCCAAATTTGTCATCTAAGAACAAGAAGGGATGGGTGTCTTTCATGAATTAAATGCAATCTTGCATTATTGTCCTCTCTTCATGATGGCCCTAAACTTGCTTGGCAAGAAGCAATCCTAACCTTTCATCTTGCCAAATTTGTCATCTAAGAACAATGGCCAAAATTTCTTCTTCAATTCTTAATTATTGGCTAGATTCAGGAAGGCTAAAATGGTCCATTCCCCCCTTGTCTTCACAAAGTGGCGCCTACATCCTTTGAATGGCCTCCCAAAATATTGTCTTATCTCAATTAAATCTTAAGAAGCTAAATTGGTCTCACATCTAAGTCCACTAAAGTCTATTTCCATAAATTAGCACACTTCTCCAATTAATGCACTAACAGGCTCACTAAAACCAATTCAATTGGATAGGAATGTCTTGATAACATCTATAATCGATACTCGTAATTGGATCGGAGCTCGTGGCTAAGTTTCAATTGGAAACGGCTTTAACACGACCTACGCAAACATGGGCGGCAATGGCGGAAAACTCAAACTAAGTTCAACTCCTGTTCAAGGTTTTATGCATGACTTTTATCCGAGCTTGGTCGATCCATGAATGACCTTCAGTTGTTTTGTAACAAGTAGGATAGATCAGCCTGTCCTGATTCATGGTCGTTCGAGATCATATTAAGGTTGTTCACGAATAGTGCATTGACCGTGCAGCTTCACCTGCGACTAGTATATACTCGAGCTGAATCGATCTATACTTGACCATTGACTAACTCGTGACGGCACGTGATTGCCCACAGCAATCCTTCTGGTCGAATGGTCATTTCATGGTCGAACGCTCCGATCTATCGCAACCCTAATCCTAAGTCACCTCCCCTAATCAGCTAGTTAGCTCGTGAACAATCCCCAGGATTGAGTCACGGCCTCCTTACTGACGTACTAATCCTTAGTCCATTCCTCGCAGTTTAAATAGGGGTTTGAATCGAGGATGCCACACATTGCACAATCACATTAAATTATACTATACTCCACTTCATCTATACAATGTTCTCTCATACACAAAAGTTCATTTTCTTACTAAAAACGAAGCTTACAGCTCAAACCTTTAAACTCAGGACATTTTTCATTTCAACTATTTTTTTCACTATTTCAATGTTGAATGAGCATATGCTTAATTCATTAAGGATTATTATTATCTCCAATACCAACGTAATTTTTTTTTACACATTTACCATTGAATATTTGACATGAGTGCTTCGAGATAGTTATGTAACAGAAACCATCAACATGTCAACTATCCAATGAATTATAAATGATTTTCTACGGCGGCTATAGACTTAATAAAAATTCCTTCCACATATCTTTTCTTTATATTTGAATACTACTATTAAATCAATGAATAGCCAACAAACTACCACTCATGTATTGTTCTACAAATCATCGGACCCTTAATTAATTAGTCTATGCTCAAAATTTTTGCACTTATCTTTTTTTATCCATTCTATTGATATTTGTCTTGAATTTATTAAACATTATTATCTCTCAAATGAGTGTCTCTCTTCTCAAGTTGAGAAAAGCCAATAAATTCATGAATGACTTTGTGAGTAACTAATTGTCATAGTTTGCCGATAGTCATTCAAGTTCCATCCCCTAATTGCACCTACTTGAGAAAGGGCATCTCACCACACCTCGACTTCAGGAAAAATACTCCTTGTACTGTAGATATGCATCTCTGTACAACCAAGTCTTAAGCTTAACATCGTCAAAAATATGGGAAGGATGCTTTTGTTCCTATTCTGATTTGAACGTGTTGTCCACTATAACAAGTACATGCTCGCATTATTCGCAAAAAATAGAAAAAGTAAAATGTGCAAGCGGAAGGAAGGGAGGGGAAACGAGCGATCGATCCAACCTAGTGACGGGTGGTGGTAATCATCATGCCTTTGTCAATGCGTTACCGTTATTAGAGTGCAGCGACAAGACACCAGACGACAGAGGAAGAGAGATTTATGAATAGTAATTAGTAAGTGTGCGACGACGATGACTTTATGATTGCAAAAGACTTATAATTGGCTATGGGGAAGAGACTGTTAGGAACAATAAGCGAGACTTTTTATATGGAAATTTTTTTTTCAAAATCAAGAAGGAAAAAAATCACGGTGCTGCTAGGTAATCTCTCCACTATCACTATCAGTATTACAAGTTTTAGCGTTACACGCTTCAAAATTACAAGTATAAAAGATATTGCTTCTATATATAGCAAGAGTCTAGAGTATACATAATTATGACAGAAATTACGTGTATGTCATTAACAGTAATAAAATCTCTATTATCAGCTTTAACATATCAGGATGGATAACCCACTGAGAAGTGCCTACCCATAATAAATAGTTTCCGTGCTTGAATATTATTTTCCTCTATAATACTTCACAACTCTATCAATCTCCCACTTGGAGGCTAATCTTCAAAAAGCAACAATAATCTTTCATAGTTCATCTTTGTAACCCTGGACCTGACAGGTCCTTAAAAGGCTCAAGGGTTCAACAGGCGGGAAAACCGCCCTCGGGTGGAAGTCCTGTTTGCACCCCGTATTCCCTCTCTCCCGGGAAGAAAAAACTTGGGGGGAACATGGGGGCTGCAGCCACTGAATTGACAGTGGGTTTGGGAAACCAAACTGCGGTCTGGGATACTAACCTCCTTCAATGGAGAGGTTCCCCTAGGGCTCTGCAGCGGTAAGTTTGAAAAAACTTACCTAATACAGAAGCTGGCTTAGATGCCAAGTCTCCATAACTGACTGCTTCAGTATTACCCCGGTTATGGAGACTTGGCTTAGACCCCTCATCACTTACCTTGGAGGCTAACTCAAGCAATGCATAATCTTAGTTTCTCAGTGGTGACAACCTTTATTAACATACTTGCTGGATTTTTTTCACCAAGAATCTTCTTCAATGACAATGTCCCATCATCTATCAACTAATGAATTTAATGATACTTTCACTCAATGTGTTTTGTCCTTGAATGAAATATCGGATTCTTTGCAAGACAAGTAGCACTCTAACTATCATTGAAAAGAACATTGTTATCCTACTCCTTGCCAATATTCTTCAGAAAATTTTTCAACCAAATTTTTTCCTTACCAGCTTCAAATATAGCAACATAATTTGCCTCAGTGGTTGAGAGAGAGATATACAGGTCTAAAGTCTAGATATCTAATTGATTGTAGTGCCACCTAAGGTAAAAACATAACCCGATGTGCTCTTCCTATTATCCAAGTCGCCACCAAGATCTACATCAACAAAGCCTTGTAAAGCTATACCGTTTTTCATAAAGTATAATGACATACTTAAAGTGCTTCTCAAGTATCTTAATAGCCACTTTACAGCTTCCCAATGCTTTATTCCTAGATTTGCCATGTATCTACTTACAATTCCGACTATGTGAGCTGTCTGTCTAATACACACCATAGCGTACATCAAACTCTCAACAGTTGACATATAAGGCACCTTAGCCATATACTCCCACTCTTCATCTGTCTTTGGCGACTGCTTCTTTGATAGCCTGAAGTGACTTCCTAAAGGACTACTTATGGGCTTTGCATTCTGAACTCCGAATCTATCCAGCACATTTTCAATGTACTTTTCTTGAGATAGCTTTAGAATTCCTTTGGATCTATCCCAAGTGATCATCATCCCAAGAATTTGATTTGCTACGCCCAAGTCCTTCATCTCAAACTCTTTTGATAATTGCTGCTTTAGTATGTTGATCTCACTCATGCTAGATCCTGCAATGAGTTTATCATCTACGTACAATAGCAAAATAATATAGCAATCATCAAATTTCTTAAAGTAAATCAGTGATCCATCTCACTTCTAATGAACTCATTACCACACATAAAAGTGTCAAATTTCTTGTATCACTGTTTGGGAGCTTGTTTCAAGCCATATAGACGAGGTGCGAACACCGAAATTGTCGAATCTTGGCACGAGAATGACACTTTAGTGCCAAAAGTTCCAAAAGATACACTTAAGGGCCAAAATCGGAGAAGAATGGAATACTTAAGTACCAACGGCGATAAATTTTGGCCAAACTGCTGACGTGACATTTTTTTGGCAAGATAAGTGTAAACGACGTCATTTTTGGTGCTAACATAGTTGAATTTTAATATAAATATTAATTAAAATAAATTTTAAGTAATATATATATATATATATGCAGCAGCTTCGGTGAGGGCTTGCATGGCCCTCCCCGCCACTAGCCCACCGTCGTTGGGAAGGGCCAACGACGGTGGGGTGGGGCCAAGGTCATCCGGGGTTGCCAGGCCATGGGCAGTGGCCGACGTCCTTGGCCGACCACCGACAAGGGCCTGCGGGCCCTTACCCAACCCTCCCTACATCGGTGAGGGTCACCGCCCTCGCCTAGAGGGCCAAGGGCTGCCATTGGCTGTGGAGCATATCTTTTTTTTTTTTTTTAATTTGTGTTAATTATTTATATTAAAATTCAATTTTGGGGCAAAATGACGTCGTTTTGCACCTTCAATGCCAAGTTGGCTTTCGGCGAGCCATGTAGATCATATTTATTATTAAAAATATGCCATGTCAGATTTCTGGTTGCGTTCGCCAAACTTGGCCTTAAAGTGTTCTACTTTTTAAAAACAAGTGGCACTTGAGTGTGCCTTTTGAAACTTGTGGCACTAAAGTGTCAACTTGTACCAAGTTTTGGCAGTCCCGATATACTTTGTCCCCATATAGACTTTTTTTCATTTTATAATTTTCTTTTGTAGGAACCTGAAAACCCTCTGGTTGTGCCATGTAAATATCCTCCTCCAAGTTACCATGGAGGAATGCAGTCTTAACATCTAACTACTCTAGATGTAAATTCTCAGCTGTAACAATACTCAATATTAGCCGAACACAGTTTTTTTTTTACAACTGGAGAAAAAATCTCTACGTAGTCAATTCATTTTTTTTTGCTGAAACACTTTTACTACTAATCTTGCTTTGTACCTCTTGTTACCATTAGATTTTTCTTTGACCCGGTACACCCACTTGTTTTGCAATGCCTTCTTCCCATCTAGTAACTGAGTTAACATCCAAGTTTTGTTCTTCTTGAATGAATCTAACTCATTATGTATTGTTAACTCTCACTTAACAGAATCTTTAACCTACACTACTTCTAAAAAATTTTCTGGTTTGCCAGCGTCAGTCAAAAGTAAATAATGCAATGATGAAGAATATCTCTATGCAAGTTTAGGTGTTCTACTAGATTTTTCAAAGTGGGTTCAGGTGTACGTAATTCTTATTCTAGTTTTTAATCAAAGTCTATAGCAACAATTGAGGAATTTCAACCAAAACACTCTTAGAAACCTCCTCAATTCAATCTCCCTACTCTCCACCATTTGTTTCTTCACACTAGATTCTACCACAAATTTGCCCTTATACAATATGTTTTCATTGAATGTAACATGAACAATTCTTATTATTGTTCTGGTCTGTTCATCTCATGACCGATAACCAAAATAATCAAAACCATATCCAATGAAAATACATTTTTAGCTTGTGCATCAAGCTTATCTATTTTTAGAATCTACGTGGACATACGAAATACAACCAAAAACTTTCATATGTGAGAGATTTACCTTCTTTCCACTCCATTCTTCTTCTGGTAGCTTAAAATCAAGTGAAACTAAAGGTCCTCTATTAATCAGATATGCTGCTATGTTAATTGCATCTGCCCAAAACGTATGGGATAATCCTGCATGCATCCTCATTCTATGTTAATTGCATCTGCCCAAAACGTATGGGATAATCCTGCATGCATCCTCATTCTTCTTGCACACTCATTCAGAGTTTTGTTCATCTTCTTAGCAACTCTGTTTTGTTGTGATTTGTTGGGAATAGTTCTCGTCATTCTAATTCCGTCCTTTGCACAAAATTACTTGAACTCCTTACCATCATACTCACCACCATTATTGGACCTTAAACATTTAATTCTCAAGCCAGTCTCATTCTCTACTTCAGCTTTCCATCTCTTAAAAGTAGCAAACACGTTAGATTTATTTTTCAGAAAATAAACCCATACCTTTCTAGTGGAGTCGTCAATAAACATGACATAACAACGCGAGCATCCAAGGGAATGCACAAGAGCTAGTCTCCACACATCTGTATGCACCAACTCTAATTTTCCTTTATTTGGTTCTCTCCCAATCTTCGAAAAACTGACCAGTTTTTGTTTGCCTAGAACACTATCTTCACACATACTAATATTTATGGACTTCAGATCAAGGAGTTTTCCCTTAGATGCTAATAACTTCATCCCATTTTCGGTCATGTGTCTAAGCTTGTGATGCCATAATTTGGAATCAACTTCTATGGTTTCTCTATTGCTTTCAGTCATGTATAGCATTCTAGACTTTGTGCCTTATGTTATAAACAAAGCACCTTTAACTATTTTCCAAGAGCCATCCCAAAAATAGTTCTATATCTCGTACTATCTAACTAACTCATAGAGATCATATTTCCCTCAAGTTTTCGAACGTATCTAACATCATACAACTTCCATTGACACTCATTAATAGATTTTATGTAAACATCACAATTTCCCATAATATCCAAATGTTTATCATCAACAAGATAAACCTTTCAAAATTTTCCAGAAACCAAATTGTGCATCAATTCTCTACATGAAGTAGAGTGAAATGACGCACCCGAGTCAAGGATCCAAGACTGAATTGGACTATCAATGCTCAAAATTGAGGCATCACTATCATGTGTCTCTTCAAGAATTTCATTCATGGATTTCACTTCATCTTGATTACGATCTTAATAATGAATTTCTTATTTGGGGCTCTACAATCTTGCTTGAGATGGCCCTTCTTTTCACAATTCCAACAAATTATTTCACCATGTGGTCTCGATTTGCTTCTACCTTTGGACTTCATTCTATCATGGTACTTGGTTCCGCCCTCGTTGATTGCTTCTCCCTCTGCCTTTAGTATTTAAGGCAATACCCAAAAATTTACCCCATTCTCTTCTACAAATATCCTCGCTAAGAATCAAATCTCGGATTGCTTGAAGCTTCAACTATTTCTTACTAGACGAACTATGCACTGCAATCACTGTTGCACTCCAGTTTTTAGGTAGAGAAGATAATAAAATTAAAACTTTTACCTTGTCATCGAATTTGATATCCACCGAACTCAACTAAGTTGTAATCACATTGAATGCGTTGATGCGATTTGTCATAGAAGCACCCTCATCCATATTCAGATTGAAAAGATGACGCATTAAACCACCATCACTATTAGCATTACAAGCTCTAGGGTTACAAGCTTTAACATTACAATCATAAAAGATATTGCCCCATATATAGCAGGAGTTTCGGGCATACAAAAATATGATGAAAATTACATGTATTCCATTAACAACAATAAAAGCTCCATTATCAACTTTAACATATTAGAATAGGTGATCTACTGGGAAGTGCCTGTCCACAACAAATAGTTTTTGCACTTGAATATTATTTCTCTATCAAACTCCATAACTTCAACAATCTCCCACTTGGAGGATGATCTTAAAAAAATAGAAATAATCTTTCATAGTCTTTATCTTTGTAACCCACATTGTCCTAATGCGGTGACCTCCCTTATCACTTACCATGGAAGCCAAATAAGGCAATGCATAGCCTCAATTCTCAGTGGTGACAACCTTTGTTAACCTATTTGTTGGATTTTCAGCACCAAGAATCTTCTTCAATGACAATGTCTCATCATCTATCAATTGACGAATTTGAAAATACTTTAACTCAATGTGTTTTGTCCTTGAATGAAATACCAAATTCTTTGCAAGACAAATAGCATTCTGACTACCATTGAAAGGAACACCGTTATCCTGCTCCTTGCCAATCTCCTTCGAAAAAATTTTCAACTAAATCAACTCCTTACCAGCTTCAAATATAAGAACATACTTTGCCTCAATAATTGAGATAGATACACACATCTGAAGTCTAGACATCCAGCTGATTATAGTGCCACCTAAGGTAAAAATGTAACCTAATGAGCTCTCCCAATTATTCGAGTCACCACCAAAATCTGCATGAACAAAGCCTTGTGAAGTTACACCGTTTTTCATAAAACATAATGACGTACCTGAAGTGCCTCTTAAGTATCTTAATAGCCACTTTACAGCTTCCCAATGCTTTATTCCTGGATTTGCCATGAATCTACTCACAACGCCCACTACGTGACCTATGTCTAGTTTGGTACACACCATGGCGTACATTAAACTCCCAATAGCTGACGCATAAGGCACCTTAGCCATATACATCCCAAAGCACCCATTTGCTACCATCTCCCTCTTTTTAAAGCATCTGTGGCTACCTCGACTAACAGATTAAGCTTTGAGTGCGAGATCATGTGATTAGCTTCAAAGCCAGGTTCTAATGCCAAGGGGTGTTTTTTAAACCCTTGCATAAGGGAGTCCCACATCGCCCGCATTTAATGTGAAATCCAGTGATTGGTTGGTCTTTGCTATGAGATTTTTAGCACTCTCAGTCACACCCTCTGTGGATGACTTTTATCTCTATTTCTCTTATCTATAGATGTCTTCAACTCACTAAATATATTTGCTAATTCTTGCACAAACAAACAAAGTAAAAATGTTAGTCTCAGGGTGTAAAGAGTAATTTCAGAAATAGGGTGGCGACGGAATTTAAATTATGTAGATACGGGGTGCAAAATTTTTAATTTTTTCTTTCAATTTTAATATGTATCCCAGCTTGTTTGTAAATGGATATTTTCTCTTTGAACTGTTGTTGCTGGGCTAGACTACCAATTAAGAAATGATACTATCGTCTTGTCAGTAATTTCTGAGCATTTAAGGAGCTGATGTCTTGAGTTGTAATCCTTTACTTACGAATGTTTAACCTCTCATCTAAAATAATTTCAAAGAATGTCATGACTTTCTTTGTTCGATTGTCATTAGGCGTTCTCATCATAAGTCCATGTCTTTTCGCAGTCTAATGACCACATCTCTTTTTCTTTATATTTTTGGGATATATATACTACAAATCATAAAACTTGTTACGAGAGTAAAATTAAATTCTATAACTTCCAAAAAGTACAATCTAATCCTAAAACTTATCAAATTAGTATAATCGAATGCTTCCATTAACACCGTCAATTTGTCTAATGGAAAATGCCGACATGGCATTTTTAAATTAATTTTTCTCTCATATGTGGCCTTTTTTATTAATTTTTCTTTTAATAATATTAAAAACTAAAAAAGCTAAAATAATTTTTAAAAATTGGAAAACAAATGGTAGGTACTCGCAGGTGACCACCACTGTTGCTGCCCATTGGCAGAGGGGTTGGTAACCTCACTAGCCCTAGGCGGCGGTGGTGAGGGGAGGCCGGGGAGGTCTGGATTGCCCAGACTTAGCTGACGGTGCCCAGATCTGGCAATGCTAGCCCTCCCCTAGGGCCAACGGCCATCGCTAGGTCCGAGCAAAGCCTAGCGGACCCTCGCCTAGGCCAGAATTTTCCAAAGAACTTGCTAGCTTTCATATGATACAATGCACGGTTTCAGAATTTTTCATAAAGAACGGTGTGCTGGTCCAGTGGGACCCACATATTTCGCTGTGGACCCCGTGGGGAAATTACGTCCCCATTTTCTCGTAAAAGCTCTAGGAAAAAAAAATGTTTTTTCATGAATTTTTATTAGAATTAATACCACTAAATATTCAAAATTATTCCCATAAGATATCAGAATCCCAAACTTTTTTTATCTGTCACAAAAACTTCGAACTTGTATAAATGTAATAAATATGCCATTTATCATAATTCCTTCTAAAACAGAATCTTATATGGTGACTTACATAGACAAAGACAAGTGAACGAAGCTAACGTAAGTCCGACATGACTTGAATGAAGCCAAAATGACAATATTTTGACAATGGTAGGCCACCAAAAATGACGATGTTTCGCTAGGTTAAAGTCATGTCAGATTCATGTTAGCTCCGTTCGCTTGATGTTAACCACCTAAGCTGTCACATACGATTTTTAACCTTTTTCTTAGACATAATTGTGGCAGAGGGTATATTTGTGACATTGGTACATATTTCGGATTTTTTGTATCACAAAAAAGAAATCAAGATATCAGAGTTACGGTGGATATAGTTTAAGATTATCGATGGTACTCTTCCTTTCTGTTATCTTCAATGTCAATGTAGATGTTTTTTATGCATTCATCCTTAAAGTATGACATATGTATTTAGAGATAAGTTATCTAACCGAATTCATTCATCTACTACCCATTTAAAGATGGAAATGTAAACAAAGTTTTATATTAACTATGGAAGTCACAAACATTCATTTTTAATTCGTCAAATTGACAACGTTTTAGCTAGCTCTTCCGTATTTATTGCCCATATTTCATTCTCAATTCGTCTTATTCTTCCTCGTGAGCGATGGTGGCCGCGGATCTTAGCACGAGCACTGCCACATTTAATGCCACATGTGGACATTCAATTTTTTACTATTCATGTTTTTTTTTTTCTTTTTGGCTTGACAAGATATGTGCAAACCCATGGGTCTGGGGTTGAGTTTCCTGGAAATGAACCGAGATGTCACCTTCTTAAAATTATATGTAGCGTTTAAACAACTTCATAAGCAGCAATTGTTGACTCTAGTGTGTGGAATATGTTGGCAGAGGACATCTATGGTGATAGTTGGAAGGAAAATAAGATTTTTAGGCATCTATTACATTGCATTATTGTTACGAAATTGCATGTCGATTCCAGAAAAATAACGCTCACAAACAATTCACCAGGTAGAATATAATAATAAAATAACAGAATCAAAAGAATACGCCATAAAATTTGTTATCAAAGTTCACCCAAACCTGGGCTACGTCTCCGCGCAGAGGCACTCTGCGAATCCACTAGACTTCGAAAAAAGTTGGAATACAACGATGGATTTCTCTCAAGATCATGGCACAAAGAGATTGAGAACCCCCATAAAGAAAATAAAACTCACTTTTTTCTTCTCACTTTTTTCTTGCCTCTCTATTTCCCTTTTTAGCGTCTTGATGGCTAGGGTCTTAACATCGCTAATATAAAGGTATCACTTTTAACCTAAAAGCAAATCTGATAGAAAAGACAAAAAAAGTCCCTAAAAAATATTTGGCTTCATCTATAACAATCTCCCACTTGAAGACAAATATACCCAAGCACCAAACAACTTTGCATCCATCTTCTTCAAAAATAGTAGTTGAAAAACTTGTGCCTCTGCGATACTCCTCATCAATCAATATGGAGTAATACCAATGGTAGTGGTACAGAAAATATGCTTCTCTCTGTCTACTACCTTGGTCAACATGTCAGCTGGATTCTTCAAGCCATCAATCTTTTGTAGCTTTAACTCATTATCTTTCAATGCTGACCTGATAAAGTGATAACGTTTCTTGATATGTCTAGTCCTTGAGTGATAAGCTGCATTATTTGCTAAGTGCACTGCACTTTGACTATCACTCTACAGTGTACTAAATGGTTGTTTTCGATGTAACTTCTCTATATAATCTTGTAACCACATGATTTCCTTGGAGGCTTTTGTGATCGCCACGTATTATGCCTCTGTCATCGATAAAGCCACTACTTTTTGTAGTTGAGATACCCAACTCATTGCTGTACCTGCAACTGTAAAGACATATCCAATGGTACTCGTACCGCTATCTCGATCACCGGAATGATCTGCATCTACATAACCCTGCAACTCTAGAGATGTACCACCAAAACAAAGTGAGTAATTGGAAGTACCTGCTAGATATCTCAATATCCATTTCACTGCATTCCAATGCTCTCTACCTAGGTTCTGCATATATCGACTCACAACTCCCACTGCTTGTGCAATGTCTGGTCTTGTGCTCACCATGGGATACATTAAACTCCCCATTGCTAATGCATATGGAACTACTGACATCTCATCTTTCAAAACCTGAGTGCTCAAACGCATGTCCTTTGAAAGTTTGAAGTGATTCGCTAGAGGAGTTGCAACCGGTTTTGCCTTATCCATGTTAAATCTCTTTAACACTTTGTTCACATAGTCTTCTGCGATAGCCATAATTTCTTATTTTTCCTGTCTCTGATGATTTTCATGCCTAAAATATTCTTGGCCTCTCCCAAGTCTTTCATAGCAAACTGTGATGATAACATCTTCTTCACTTCTACGATTCTCTTACTATTGGAACTAGCAACCAGCATGTCATCCACATATAAAGAGAAATACACAAAGTCACCATCATCATACTTGCGAAAATAAACACAGTGATCAGATTCACAATGTGCAGATCTTTTTTCATTCATGAAACCATCAAATTTTAGGTACCATTGCCGAGGAGCTTGTTTCAAGCCATACAAGCTTTTTTTCAAGCAACATACCATGTGCTCTTTACCTTTAACTTCAAAACCTTTAGGTTGTGCCATGTATAGTTATTCATCTAAGTCACCGTGTAAAAATGTTGTTTTTATGTCTAACTGCTCAAGATGAAGATCCTCCACTGCAACTATACTTAGCAAAACTCTAATTGATGTCATTTTCACTACAGATGAAAATATCTCGGAGTAGTCGATCCCTTCTTTTTGAGAAAAGCCCTTGACTATAAGTCTCGCCTTGTATTTAGGTGAAAATATCTCGGAGTAGTCGATCCCTTCTTTTTGAGAAAAGCCCTTGACTACAAGTCTCACCTTGTATTTAATACTACCATCTGCTTCATTCTTAATCATGTATACCCATTGATTTAATAAAGCTTTTTACCTGTGGGCAACTTGGTCAACTCCCAAGTTTTGTTCTGAAGTAACGAGCTCATCTTGTCTTTCATAGCACACTCCCACTACAAGTGAGACGTGTCTATTTTTGCCTCATCGTAAGTCTCCGGTTCTCCTGAATCTGTATATAAGACATGGCTCCGAATAGTATTAGCTGATGGATAAAAAATTACCTTTGGTTTTCTCACACGTGTAGACCTCCTCAATACAGGTACTTCAGGGTCGTTCGTTTGCTTCGAATCACTGCGTTCCTCTTGAACTACCTCTTCACTGATAATGGGCTCATCTTGAACCTCTCTTTCAAGTGCACTTTGATCTACTGGAAACATCTCCACAGGCATTGTGTCTAATTCAACATATTCTGGTTCTATTACCTTCTCATACTCTGTCTGACGATCCTTGTACATCTTTTCTTCATGGAATACCACATTCCGACTGCGGATAACTTTGTTATTCTCATAATCCCAAGGCCTATAACCATACTCGTCACCACCGTATCCGATAAAGACGCACTTCTGGGACTTGGCATCAAGTTTTTTCCTATCCTCCCTGTCAATCAAAGCATATACAATACAACCAAACACTTTTAGATGTGAATAATTAATCTTTTTACCTAACCACCCCTCTTGTGGTATTTCTCCATCCAACGCACTAGATGGACTTCTGTTGATAAGATAAACAGCTGCATCAACTGTGGCAGCCCATAAGTGTAGCGAGAGACCCGCGTGTAGCCTTATGCATCTCGCACGTTCTAGAATAGTCCTATTCATCCTTTCAGCTGCATCGTTCTCTTGAGTTCTAGGAACAGTCTTTAGTCCGTGTATGCCTTCTCGACTCAAATATTATGCAAATTCCTTACTTGTGTATTCACCACAATTATCATACTTCAGAGCTTTAATCGATAACATGTCTCTTTTTCTACCATGGTCTTCTACATTCTGAATATCCCGAATATTTCTGATTTTTCTCTAAGAGCATAGACCCAAGTCTTCCTTGTCGCATCATCAATGAAGGTGCCAAAATATCTCTTACCACCGTAAGAGAGTTCTTGAGCAAGTCCCCATACATCAGTATGAACCAACTCTAGCTTGACCTTTATTTTGTCACCCATTCAATTGAAAACTAACAGCCTTCTTTTTTCATAAATGCAACTCTCACAAAAATCTAACTCAACTTTTTGTAAACCCGGAAGTAATTTCTTCAAGTGTAACTGCTTTACACCTTTTTCACCAAGATGTCCCAAACGATAATGCCAAAGAGTGGACAAATTGCCTGTAACCATTGTAGTTGCAATCATATTACTGATATTGTCTCCTTGGAGAAGGTAAAATGTACCCGTATGCTTTCTCTTTGCTACTACTCTTGCCCCTGAAGTTATCTTCCACTCTCCGCATCCAAAGGTTATTACCAAACCTTCTTGGTCAAGTTTACTGGTTGAAATCAGATTTTTCTTTAATTCTAGAATATGCCTAGTTTCACGTAAAACTAGACGTCCTCCACCTAAGATGTTCACAGTCACAGTTCCTTTCCCAACAATGGGACGCATGTGACCGTTTCCCACAACTACTTGTCCGAAATCTCCACTGGCATAATCATCAAATATGTCTCTTTGCGAGGTGCAATGAAAAGAAGCACCAGAATCAATAAACCATTTATCTGTTGTCAAATCAAACCCTGCAGACAAACACAAGTTATTTGGCAAAGATTCATCACTAACCACATTAGCTCCTTGATTCTCATCTTGCTGCTTCTTTTTGTAGGCTTCACACTGAAACTTCCAGTGTCCAGTTTTGTGACAAAACCAACACTCATCTTTTGCAACCTGTCTCTTTCCCCTTGATTGTGATCTGCCACGACCGCTAAATTTTCCTCTACCTTTACTTCTTCCACGGTTCTCCACTGCGAGTGCCGTTGAAGATGTAGATGCAAAAAAATTATCTCCACCTGAGACTTTCCTTCGCATCTCTTCATCCATGATACTACTCACAGCATCATCAAGAGTTAAATCATCCTTCATGGTGCTTAAAATTCCCTGCACTACAGTATTGTAGCTTTCTGGAAGAGAACATAAAAATAATAAAGCTTGAAGCTTCATATCTAAATTTATGCCTACGGATTCGAATTGACCCGTGACCTGCGTGAAACTATTAATATGCTCTGCCACAGAACCTCTATCAAATAACTTCATATTAACCAGTTTCTTCAGCAAAAATACCTGATTTGATGTGGACGGCTTCTCATAAATATTTGTTAGAATATCCATGGCTTCTTTTGCAGTTTTTGCTTTCATGATGTGGTACCCTGTCTTTTTCGTCAACCCTAGACAAATTGCACCTAATGCCTTTCGATCAAGAATTTTCCATCCAGCTTCTGCTGTTGGATCCACTTTCGCCATCTCGGGTTTCCAACCCTCAAGTGGTGCATATAAATCTTTTTTATAAAGATATTCCTCGATTTGTAGTTTCCACCATCTGAAATCCTGCCCATCGAACTTATCGATTCTTATTTTATCTTTTGCCATATTGTTTGCTATCAATCGAACGTCACCGAAAAACCCTCGATGTTCTCGATTAGCCAACCCAGTCCGATACCGGTTGTTACGAAATCGCACGTCGATTCCAGGAAAATAACGCTCGCAAACAATTCACCGAGGCAAAATATAATAATAAAATAACAGAATCAAAAGAATACGCCAGAAAATTTATTATCGAAGTTCACTCAAACCTAGGCTACGTCTCCGCGCAGAGGCACTCTGCAAATCCACTAGACTTCAAAAAAGTTGGAATCAACGATGATCTTCTCTCAAGATCAGGACACAAAGAGATTGAGAGCCCCCATAAAGAAAGAAACTCACTTTTTTCTTCTCACTTTTTTCTTGCCTCTCTATTTCCTTTTTTAGCGTCTTGATGGCTAGGGTCTTACCATCGCTAATATAAAGGTATCACTTTTAACCTAAAAGCAAATCTGATAGAAAAGACAAAAAAGTCCCTAAAAAATATTTGGCTTTATCTATAACAATTATCCTAGTTAACTAGAACATATAAAGTCAGACAAACTAAACCATTTTTCTTGATAAATTTATTTTTTATGATAGCAGGAAAATTCCCTCGATACTTAGGGACACGCAGTTATGGACAGGTCAGAATTCTTCACAAAAGAATAAGAGTGTTTTTCTGGTGTGGTTTCAAGGAAGAAACAAAGTTGGCTGGTTCACATTAAAATCAAATAATTCTTAATTTCCCACCTAATGTTCTGCATTAGCAAGCGGACACCGTTGAAGGGTTTCGAGGAAGAAACAAAATTGGCCAGCTCACATTAAACTCAGATGTAATTGTCTATTTCCCACCTATGTTCTGCATTAGCAAGTGGACACCGTTAAAGGTGCCAAGGCTTTTTAATAACTTTAGGAAATTATTAAAGACTCCTTGGGAGACCATAATGGCCAATCAAAAGTGTGTTTTTCTTTTCTTCTTTGCGATAAAGGAATCAAGTTCCTAAATTATTGTAAAATATTCAATCAAATTGCTCAATTTTTGTTTTTTGTGCAACTGGATTTTTAACGTGTCTATATATATATATATATATATATATATATATATATATATATTATTTATTTATTTATTTATTTATTTTGCTTTCTTGCTTTCCTGTCAGTCAATGCGAGGGGTGGCCCTTGCTTAGATTTGAGGTGAGGATTAGTGGCCTTAGTCGCTACCACTTCCACCTGCGTGTTTATTCTTAAGATTTTTGCGCATATTTATCTTTCGGTTGACATTTTGTCTTTAATTCATTTGTTGTTATTATCTCTCCATATGGAGTGTTTCTCTTTTTCATGATGAGAAAAGCCAATGAATCAACGAATGACTCGTTGTCCACATAAAACGCAATACGATATCTAATGGTCGTCTGGGACCAAAATGTAGCGTATTATATATATTTTAGATTCAGAAACAAAGAAAAAAGTGGTAACACGCTTGATACCGTGACTTTGCAATTGGAGAAATATATGTTTAAAGGATATTAGATTGTTGATACTATTAGTCTTTTCCTGCGTCAATTGCGGAAGTTAGCTACAGATTAGAGGGGCCTTCTGTGTCATCAGCAATGTCTTAACAAATGAGAGCTCCAATATCTTTGCCTTGCGATACATGGCATCGTCTCGTCCGTGCATATAATCTGTAAAATCCAAAGATGGAAGGGTGAAAAAATCATCAGCGAATGAGTTGGACGTAATTGATCCCACGAATCTTCTTCCAAATAATAGATTTAACAATTGTTGTTAGATGCGAATCTGTTGTCCGTCAGCCACCTGCATATGCTATCCCGATCCCATCCACAGAATGATAAATTTAGCCACGCACGCTTCGCATACTGAGATTATTTATAAATTGCAAAATTAATTTGCATTGTCAGTTTATCCATTAAAAAGTTGATAAATTTCAACTCTCCCGTATTTTCTTTTCTTTTCTCTTTGCCTTCTTTTCATTGTTGACCTTCTCTGTGTGTGTATGTGGTAAAATCAAGCTGTGACATGAAAATCGAGGTCGCCTGGAAGCATGATCGTTGACCCTCCACATCTAGGGGCAGCCGCATCGAGAGCTCAATTGAAGTGGAGGAGACGCGAAAGTTTGTTAGAAAGGAAGCCAATCACAAACACGATAAGGCTGAGAGAGAGAGAGAAAGAAAGAGAGGCCCCTCGAGGGGGAGACAATGTGGCGGTAGCATCGGCTTGTGGCCGCTGGGACAATGGCTAGGGTTGGGGTGGGGTGTTGATAATGTTTAAGATTTGAGCACAATTTCATTAGGTATTGGAGTGAATCAAAACATATTATAACTTGTAGATGAGTCTGTTAGAAAGTCTTAACTTAAAAACTTAAATAGATAAGTGGAGGGATGTCACATATATATATAAAAGGCATATAAGATCCGTTTTCAAATGATGTGAGATAATATTTTAATGGTGACAATATACAAAAACACCACATGAAATAAATGTTTAAAAATCATTTTGCTCCTCAAATAATTTCTTAAGATTTAGAAGCCGTTGCCTTCCTACTTTAGTCAAGTTTTGCGATGATACTATCACAAGGAGAAACCATTCTACTTGCAGTGAAAAGTTCATATGCTGTTTTAATCGAACTGTCAACGGCTAGACTTTCAGCTTCGTCGTACCATGATCCGGCATACCTAACACGCGTTTCTGGATTCAAAAAATGAAGAAGATGACCAAAGAGTGGCTGGTTCGAGGTTTTCCACACAAATATTATATGTTAGTTTAGTGGAAATGGGAACAACCAGTCAAGGAATGATTATTGTCACTATTTCATTGTACTATGTTTGTGTTAGAAGATAGTGCTCATTTGTTTAGCCTGATGTATATTTAATTAAGGAACAATTCTCTAAGTCGTTGTCTCGGACCGCCATCGATATCCGCTCTCTCTTTTTGAATCTTTCCCAGTGGTAATGGCCCAACGTGCCAACTAATTCAGCAACAACTTTTCATTTTAATTTAAGTTGACCCGTCGCACGTCAAAGTAGAATATACCACTTAATTAAGACTGATGATTCTTTTAAATGAAATGCCCCATATTTTTCAACAAATTAAAAAAATTTAGGATCCTCGAAAGACTATAAAGGCAAATCGGCTGCTATTCAGATAAATCTTCAATTTTTTTCTCCTTTGACTTGATAAGATATGTGCAACCCCACGGACCCGGGGTCGCATTTCCTGGAAATGAACCCAGTCCCACCTTCTTAGAATTATATGTAACATTCTACATACATCTTTACAGATAAGCAACCTCATAAGCACCCATTGTTGACTCTAATTTTTGCAGAGGACATCAAGGTGATAGAGGGAAAAAAATGAGAGATTAGACAACTATTAATTGTATTATTCTAGTCAACTACAATACATAAACTTATACAAACTCGATATTCTTTTCGTGGTAAATGATTGTTAAGATAGCAGGATATCAGTTGAAAGTATTATCTTATCAAATTAATATAAACTGGTGATGCACCTGTTCAGCTGAGCCAAATAAATTGCTTGTTACAATCTGGTTTCACACCCAAGAATGAGCTGAAAATCCTTGATACTGACGGCACCCTGCAATGATCATGTTAGTGCAAGAATCTTTCTTAGAAAAATAAGAGATTTTTTCTGGTTTGATTTACGGGAAGAAATAAAGGTTCAAAGCCTTATCGAACTTTGATAATAATGTGTAGGGTTTATCTCTATATGCGGTTCAAGCATGTTGTGCCTTCGCACGGGTTTGTTAGCTTTTCACGTGTTGGAATTGCGGTTATCTTTGTTTCCACCCCGTTACTCATCTTACTTGTTCTGCTAAGGAGGTAAAAAAATACATATAAAATTTAAAAAAAAAAAAAAAAAAAACGCTTGATTAGCTACTTTGGACTGGTGTTATTGAACCGGTATCGACATGGGTCACTCTCAAGCGCACGGGCATTGGATTATTTATAAGTTTAGAAATGTCTTGGTCGGGGCTGAAATTTCAATTGCTGCAACATGTTGACAAATGTTATTGTTTTGTGCATATGATGAGGCTTGTCGATCAACTTACCCAAGGCCAATGACTTGTGCAAGGCACGGCATCATCAAACTATCTCTGGGATGATATTTTCGAAAGCTTTGAAGCTTTAATGACTACTTGTAACACCACTAATTATTGCAGGAAAGAACATTTTGCATTGAAGTATTTTGTACCGTAAATATTACACTGTACATATGCAAAGGGTCAAACTGAACCAGCCTACCTCGTTACAACTTTTTGCATTCATTTCGGGTTAGTAAATCCCTTAATTGCACCTATTTGGGTAAGATCATCTTGCGCTACCTTGACGTCATAGTGTAATTGCTTCTCGTGCTTTAGAAACGCATCCCTGTACAGTCAAGTCTTATAAAAAAATATTGGAATAATACTTTTGTTCCCTTCTCATTTCAGAGTGTCGTCCTCTATAACATGTACAAGCTGGCATACTCACAAAAAATTATGGAAGTAGCAATTAACATTTTTTCAACATGGAAAAAAATCATATACTTTACCAAAAGATATACCTTACCAAAAGAAAAATCCCAGTATTATAAGGGATTTAAATAGATTCATCGGCCACAAGCACATGCAAGCGAGAAAGAACGGGTGATGATCAGAATGGCGGATGAGCGTTCAGTCCAACCCTATGACCGATAGTGGTAATGATCATCATGGCTTCGAAGGGGAGGAATGGTGGATGAGTGGTCAGTCCAACCCTGTGACCGATAGTGGTAATGATCATCATGGCTTCGAAGGGGAGGAATGGCGGATGGGCGGTCAGTCCAACCCCGTGACCGATAGTGGTAATCATCATCATGGCTTCGAAGGGGAGGAATGGCGGATGAGCGGTCAGTCCAACCCCGTGACCGATAGTGGTAATCATCATCATGACTTCATGGCTTCGAAGGGGGTGAATGGCGGATGAGCGGTCAGTCCAACCCCGTGATCGATAGTGGTAATAATCATCATGGCTTCGACAGTCGGTTGGCATCACTAGAGGGTAGCGACAAGCAGCAGAGGAGAAGAGATTTGCGAGCAGTGATTAGTGGGTGCCTGATAACAATGACTTTATGGTCCAAACAGCTTATAATCTCTACCGAATTATAGTCATTATTATAAGATTTTTAGCACTCTTTCAGTCACACTATATATTTATTTTATCTCTGTTTCTCTTATCTAAGGATATCTTCAACTAGGTAAAAGTATTGCTAGTTGTTACTATGACAAGCAAATGTCAGGGTGTAGATTTAGGATGTAAAGAGTAAGTTGGGGGATGGTATATGTGATTATATCTACATTAGGAGTGCAATTTTCTTCTTTCTTCTAATCTTTTATGCATGTAGCAACACTGTGCACTTACTGTACACAATAGAGAGATTGAATGACACCGAAAAAGAAAAGACTCTCGAAAGAAAAAGGTGGATCTGGCCTGTGGGGCTAGAACTGACCGGAGGTTTTCAATATGAACTAATAATGTGGGAACACTCACCGGCGAAAAAGTGAAGACGACAAAGACAAACTTGGTTTTTGTTGATTGGCTCGCTTTAAGGTTAAAAGTAGCTTTATCAATCGTGTGATGCACACCAATAAAATGGTTACCATTAAAATGATGAAACAATTTTATTGGTGGAAAATATGATATGAAATGCAATAAGATAAAGTGTTAGTAAAAGCAAAGAAATGAAAATGACTGTTCTCAACATAGTACCGCTACCCACATTAGTGCTCTTAATTTTTCAGCACTACATCTTTTAGGAATTTTCACAACATTATTCCTTAGCTCCTGCTGGTGGATAAAATTTTTGACCCAGATATTGAGAAGAGATTTCAATTATCAAAGAAGTATGAGGAGTCCAGTTACACTAAGCCCAACTTCGATCCGGGCTTATCCAGTTTAATTGCACCTGGAGGTGGTGTGACATGGCTTTAATCTGAGGTGCACAGCTGACCATTTCAATTGGGGTAAGGGAAAGGGTACCTCGCCCCATTTGAGTTAATAGCTGGAAAGGTTACCCAGTAGATTGAATCATGAATGAAGGGGCAGTTATTGCAAGACACATGATTACCTTTGCAGTAACTTAAATCGTGGACCTGGAAGGAATCCTGGAAATGTGGAGCAGTAAGAGAGGGGATCACGCATGAGTTCCAATGATTGTTGATGGAAATTCTAAGAATACGTATAGAAAGAACATAGAGAAGGTGGGTAGGCTCAAATTGTGCCAATAAAGTACCAAATTTTACTCAAGATAATTGTTCAAAAATCCTCCACCCTAAGGTATGATCAATTCAGTCTTCAACCTTTTAAATGTACCAATCTAGTCTTATATTTTTTGACGATTTATCAACTTAGTTCTAAACATTTCAATTATGTCAATTTAGTCATAAATCTTTTAAGAATTTGCTGTTTGAGTTCTTTTGGCCAATTTTGCTTAGAAATTGCTGATGTGATGGGCTGATACGATCTTGGGTTACTTATGTGGCCCCGTCTTTGTCGTGAAAAATTTTTGTAATTTTTCAAAATTTTGTTGTTCTTTTCCTTTCATTTCAATTTTTCTCTTTTTTTTTTTTTGTTTTCTTTCTTTCTTTTTTTCCAACTTTGGCAGGCGAGGTTGCCATCCAACGCTTGCCTAGTTTGGGCGAGGACCTAGCACCCTCGCCTAGTGTCGGTGACCTGCCTAGTGTCGATGAGGGTCACCAGCCTCATTTAAAGAATAAAAAGAAAGCAAGTAAAGGAAAAAAGAGAGGAAAAAAAAGGAAAAAATAGAGAGAAAAAAAGAAAAAAAGGAAAAATAGAGAGAAAAAAAAAAAGCAGAAAGGATATTAAAAAATTGCACAATTTGTCCATGTCAACATCAGCAATGCCACATAGGATGCCCCATGTCCATGTCAACTATTTTCAGCAAAAATTGGTCGATGAATTATATTGAAATCAAATCATCAAAAGATTTATAACTAAGTTGGTTAAATTAAAAAGTTTAAAACTGAATTGACACAAAAGCAATAAATTTAGAACTTTCTTTATAATTGTGCCAATAAATTCTAATGAATTAATTAAGGGAGTTTATTACTGATAGGAGGGAGTTCTTAGAATAAACAAGAGTGCATTTATGTCAAGGAAAATTAATGATTTGGAAAAAATCTTTCTAAAATGATTTTTTATTGCTAAGTCAAATATTCAACAAAAAATATTTTCATTATTATCCACAATCTATATCTAAACATGTTCGTTAATGATGAGCATTTTTTTCATTAAAATATTCATTTTTGAAAGCAAGACAAACTATTCTAATTTAGGAAAATGTTTTGGATATCATCGATTTAATGCATAATAAACGCACCCAAAATAAGAATATAACGACCTGCAAGTTTAATATCTGATGCTCATAAAATGCTAATTATCAAATCAATTATGTTTCTTTTTGCTTGACAATGTGTGTCCATACCTTTCCCCTAGATATGTCACATGAGTAATGTTAAGAATGCGAAAACTAATTTAGAAAATTAATACATATAAAGTCGAATAAGCTATTACATAAGCAACTTTGTATCTAACATCTAATAAGAGTATGCTGCGTCTCCTGATACGCCGATCTTGCTAACCAGTCTTCGCATTGCTAGCATTAGTCATCCCTATTAAGTAACAAAAACGGACTCCAGGATTTCTGCCATTTGTTCTCAGAGGACATGTGGTGAGAGGGTGGGAAAGTATCTTGCATTGGAATAAGAACGCATACGAGTTTCATTCCATCCCTCTGCATTATTTTGCTACTTGTAAGCGGTCTTCTTTCAAGGCAAAAAAAGTTTATGTGTAGATCCTTATGTGGTCATGTGGGTCACCATTATGTCCATAGCACTCACCTATGTCTTCCCGATAGCAATCTTCACACCGTCTCACCAAAGGAATTCATTCTACAAGGTTATCTGATTCAGAAACTTCGTGTGGATCGGGCTCATGGTTCTGCTTCTAATGGGGCATGCAATACGCCTGCTGTTAAAGACAGTCCACAACCTCGGGATACTAGCGACCGAGAGGAAAATTCTTCCGACACAATGGTCATGCACCATGGGGGGATTCCGACGATGAGGCTGTATAATGTTACTGTTCTTTTGTTGGGGTAAATGTGGTCTATTATCCTGGATTGTTTGTGGTGGTTTATGATAGGTTAGTCTCCGTAAAAATGAGCTACGGTGTGGAGATCCTTAATCTTTGCCTTGGGAACAAAATTGCCAGGTTTGGCAACCTTAAGGGAATGAGTTATCTGTGGACAAGATGCAGGAGCTGCTAGCTAAGTGTTGTTGATATCCTTGAAGTCTGAGCAAGCGACGACTTCTCTGAAGTCCTAACGCACAGCCTGTTTAGAGGGAGCTATCTGATTCATCACTTAATGTGTCAAAAACCATTGTGCTCGACTAAGTTTCCAGTGTGCATGTAGCTTCATTTGGACTGACAGAGTTGTTAGCTGGGTTCACTCCTATGTGAAGGAAGCTTACGATGAGTTCTGTGCCCAAAAAAAGGCCTATGATAAGTTATATGGAGAAATAGGGTTTCTCACTATCTTTAAAAGTGGTAGCCACAAAAAAACGTAGTAATGTGAGAAAAAGAAAAAGCAGAAAATCTTAGGGTTGGGGCAAAGTTTGATTTACATCAAGCTGGCATCGGAGGTCGATTCGTAATCCGATTGAACTGAAATTTTGTTAGCATGTTCGTGGTGCAATTTTCTCGAATCGAACAGTTTGATTTTCGTTTGAAGCTCCCTACATCAGGTTTTTCGTGGATTGATCAAAACTTGCATTTTGGTCATATTTATCCTTGATCTCTTGTGAAATTCATGTGTATTGCCAAGAATTATGTTCTTGAGGTCTTTGTTGCTATGTACCTCTAGTATTTGCTAGAGAAGAATATTGTTTACCCAATTTTGTTGATAGTGAAGATTTTCGGGTGGACTCCGGTCCCGTGGTTTTTGATCTCCTCACATCGAAGAGGTTTTCCACGTAAAAAAATCGTCTTGTGTTCGCGTGCTTGGTATTTATTTTATTCTACTATATCAATTCCTATTAAGTTTACACAAGATGGGAGATTATTTTATTCCGCTGCGTTAATTTGATATTGTTCGAATTGTTACCGTTCTCCCATCAGAGTGGTATCAGAGCTTCAAGTTATTGCTTGATTTTTCTACCTTGTGTTAAATAATGGAAACGAATACGAGTAGAATGATTACACTGAACGGTTCGAATTATCATATTTGGAAAGGGAATATGAAAGACCTTTTATATGTGAAAGATTTTTATTTGTCCGTATTTGCCGAGGAGAAACCAGAGAATAAAACTAATGCTGAATGGTTTATATTTCATCGTCAAATGTGTGGTTATATTAGGCAGTGGGTGGATGATAATGTTTTGAACCATATTATTGAGGAAACACATGCACGCAATTTATAGGATAAGCTCGAACGCTTATATGCTCGAAAGACTGGGAATAATAAGTTATTTTTTATAAAACAGATTATGGCTCTGAGATATCAAGATGGTACTCGTTTGACTGATCATTTAAATTCTTTTCAAGGAATTATAAATCAATTGGCTGCAATGGGAATCAAGTTTGATAATGAGATACAAGCACTATGGTTGCTTGGTACTTTGCCGAACTCATGGGAGACGTTCCGAACATCTTTGTCTAATTCTGCCCCGGATGGTATGATTACCATGGATTTGGCCAAAAGTGGTATTTTGAATGAAGAGATGAGAAGGAAGACACAAGGATCGTCATCTTCACAGTCTGATGCTTTGGTTGTTGAGAAAAGGGGAAGAAGTGAGTCTCAAGGTCCGAGAAATAGAGATAAAAGTCAAGATAAAAGCAGAGGTAGGTATAATAAATTTGCTAATGTTGAGTGACATTATTGTCATCAGAAGGGACATATTCAGAGGTTTTGTCGCTAGTTAAAAATGAAGAAACAAAAGGAGAAAGGTAAAGAGAAGAAAAGTGATAATGACAATGATGACAATCGTGTTGCTGCACTTAAAGAATACTTTCTCATCATTTTTGAAAGTGATGTGGTAAATTTTGTATCTCATGAGACCAGTTGGGTAATTGATAGTGGTGCATCTATTCATGCTACGTCTCGTAGGGATTTCTTTACATCATACAAGTCAGGTAACTTCGGATCTGTGAAGATGGGAAACAATAGGCTAGCTCAAGCTATAGGCATCAGTGATGTGTGCCTGGAAACCAACAATGGCACAAGGTTAGTATTGAATAATGTTAAACATATACCTAATATCCGCTTAAATTTGATTTCTACAGGCAAGTTGGATGATAAGGGGTATTACAGCACCTTCAGTAATGGTCAATGGAAGCTCACCAAAGGTTCTCTCGTTGTGGCTAAAGGTGAAAAATATTCTTCGTTGTACTTTATGCAGGCAAAATTGTCCATAGACAAAATTAATGCGGTAGACAGCGAAGATGAAGCTGAGTTATGGCATAAGAGGCTCACCACATCGGTGAGAAGGGTTTGTCAATATTGGCCAAGAAGAAGCTCCTTTCGGATTGAAAAGTTTGGTGCTAAAGAAGTGTGCTCACCGTTTAGCAGAAAACATAACGCGTTGCATTTAAAAGCTCCCCTCCTTCAAGAAAGTCGTATATCTTGGATTTAGTGCATTCTGATGTTTGTGGTCCTATGAAAACAAAATCACTTGGTGATTCTCTTTATTTTGTTACCTTCATAGATGATTTTTCAAGGAAAATTTGGATTCATACCTTGAAAACTAAAGATCAAATATTATCTGCTTTTAAGCAATTTCAGGCTTCAACTAAGAGACAAATTGGAAAGAAATTGAAATGCATCAGAACTGATAACGGGGGAGAGTATTTTGGGCCTTTTGATGAATATTGCAGACAACAAGGTATTCGATATCAAAAAACACCTCCCCAGACGCCTTAGTTAAATAGATTAGTTGAGAGAATGAACAGAACATTGGTTGAAAGGGTTAGATGATTACTTTCATAGTCAAAGCTACCTGGATCCTTTTGGGGTGAGGCTTTAAGTACAATTATGCATGTATTAAATTTTACTCCATGCGTTCCTTTAGAGTTTGATGTTCCTAATAGAATTTGGACAGGCAAAGATGTTTCTTATAATTATTTGTGTGTCTTTGGGTGCAAAGCATTTGTGCATATTTCCAAAGATAAGAGGTCTAAACTTGATGTGAAAATACGACAGTGCATATTTATTGGTTATTGACAAGATATGCTTGGCTACACATTTTATGATCCAGTTGAAAAGAAAATTGTAAGAAGTAAATATATTGTGTTTATGGAAGATCAAACAATAAAGGATATTAAGAAAACAGAGATGATTTCAACACCACAGGTTAGTGATAATTTGGTTGATTTGAATCAGTTCCTTTTACAAATATTCCTGCATAGGTTGATGAAGAGCAGCAAGAAGTCAATGTTCCAAATAACGCACATGTTCCTGAACATGTTGAAACAGATAATACTATTCCCGAACTAGGGGCTCAATTAAATGTTCCACTGGATGTTCCAGTCTAGAGATCCGTTAGAGACCGACGACCTTCCACCAGATATTCTGAAGATGAGTATGTATTATTGACTGATACAGGTGAACCAGAGTGCTATGCATAAGTAATAGAAGATGAGTACAAAAGCAATTGGTTTGATGCTATGCGAGATGAGATGCAGTCACTTTATGATAATCATACTTTTGAGTTGGTGAAATTACCTAAAGGTAAAAGAACTTTGAAGAACAAGTGGGTATATAGGTTGAAGCAAGATGAACATACTTCACAACCACGGTACAAAACTAGATTGGTTGTTAAGGGATTTGGTCAGAGAAAGGGTATTAATTTTGATGATATATTTTTTCCGATAATGAAAATGTCTTCTATCCATGTGATACTAGGCTTGGCAGCTACACTAAATTTGGAAATTGAGCAAATGGATGTCAAAACAGCCTTCCTACATGGGGACTTGGAGGAAGAGATATACATGGAATAACCTGAGGGTTTTAAAGTGAAAGGGAAAGAGAATTATGTGTGCAAATTAAAGAAAAGTCTCTATGGCCTAAAACAAGCACCGAGGCGGTGGTAAAAAGTTTGCGTCGCTTATAACGTAACAAGGCTATATAAGAAGACTTCCTCGGATAACTGTGTGTTTGTCCAAAAATTTTCTGATGATGACTTTATTATTCTCTTGCTTTATGTTGATGATATGTTGATTGTTAGTAGGAATGCTTCGAGAATTGAAGTATTGAAGAAACAGTTGAGCAAGTCTTTTGCCATGAAAGACTTGGGCTCGGCGAAGCAGATTCTTGGCACTAGAATTACCTGAGACAGAGATGCTAAGAAGTTGTTTTTGTCGCAAGAGAAATATATCGAAAAGATACTTCAAAAATTTTACATGGACAAGGCTAAAGTGGTTAGTACTCCTCTTACTACCCACTTTAAGTTAAATATGAAGCAAAGTCCTACGACTGATAAAGAGAAGAAAGATATGGAAAGTGTTCCATATGCCTCAACTGTAGGAAGCGTATGCGATGGTATGTACACGCCCAAACTTGGCGCACGCAGTAGGTGTTGTTAGTTGTTATTTGTCAAATTCAAGCAGAGAGCACTGGAATGTAGTGAAGTGGATTATGAGGTATCTTCGGGGAACTTCAAATTTGAAAGTCAATTTTGGGATCGGGAAACTTGAGTTAGTTTGATACACAGATTCCGACTTGGCAAGAGATATTCATACTTGTAAATCTATTTCTGGTTATTTGATTTCTTTTGCGGGTGGAGCTGTGTCATTGAAGTCAAGATTGCGAAGTGTGTTGCACTTTCTACAACCGAAGCCGAATTTATTGCAAAGAATCGAAGCTAGTAAAAAGATGCTATGGATGAAATTCTTAGAAGAACTTGGGTTCAAGCAAAAGAGGTATGTGCTATTTTGTGATAATCAAAGCGTAATTCATCTTGGTAAGAATTCATCTTTTCATTCTAGATTGAAACATATTGATGTTAGATATCATTGGATAAGGGATGTTCTTGATAAAAAGTTGTTGGAACTTGAGAAAATTCATATGGTTCATAATGGCTCGATATAATGACGAAGACTCTACCAAAGAGAAAGCTTGAACATTGCCAATTGATAGCAGGGGATGGTGAATCCCTCCACATTATCGTGAGGAGAGATTTGTTAGGCTTACTCCTGTGGAGGAAGCATGAGTTCTGTTCAAAAAGGCTGGAGCATATGATAAATTATATGGAGAAATAGGGTTTCTCACTATCTTTAAAAGTGGTAACCGCAAAAAGACGTAGTAACAAGAGAAAAAGAGAAAGCAGAAAATATGGGGGTTGGGGCAAAATCTGATTTACATCAAGTTGGCATTGGAGGTCGATTCGTGGTCCGATTGAGCTAAAATTTTGTCGCATGTTCTTGACGCAATTTTCTCGAATCTGAATGGTTTGATTTTTGTTTGAAGCTCCCTACATCAGGTTTTTCGTGGATTGATCAAAACCTACGTTTTGGTCAGATTTATCCTTGATATCTTGTGAAATTCAAGTGTATTGCCAAGAATTATGTTCTTGAGGTCTTTACTGCTATGTACCTCTAGTATTTGCTAGAGAAGAATATTGTTTAGCCAATTTTGTTGATAATGAAGATTTTCGGATGGACTCCGGTCCCGTGGTTTTTGATCTCCTCACATCGAGGAGGTTTTCCGCGTAAAAAATCGTCTTGTGTTCGCTTGCTTGGTATTTATTTTACTCTACTATATCGATTCCTATTAGGTTTACACAAGATGGGAGATTATTTTATTCCGCTGCATTAATTCGATATTGTTCGAATTGTTACCGTTCTCCCATCAAGAGTGTCACTCATTCATCTTGGACTAGTTCACGACACTGAGTAATAGCTGCTCATGAGACCTAGGGAAGAATCAGAGTGCAAGAACCCAGTAACTTATTGCATCCATCTCCTGACAATTTACAATTTTCAGGCAAAATTCAATGAGGCAACAATGTTCGTCAACTAGCTCACGTCTATGGAAGAATCAGAGGAAAACTATAATGAACAAAATGACTTTGATTACTCTGACACAAAATAGTTGAATAATCACCTGTGCCCGTCCACTTGATCAATGTTCACCAAGAAAGAGAACAGCTGGTCATAAAATTCATAGTGACAATATGGCGGAAGCTCATATATTGTCAGTATTCATTCAGCTAAAGAACCATACAAGAATCCACAATTTAAGTTCAAGCTTCTCAATCTGATGCAGTTTGTCCTGAAATCACTCCTCTGACAGCTCCTCTATGTGTGGTTGATTCCGTTCACAATCTTCTAAAGCATGCTGGAGACTTGAATTTTCTGAACTGCTTCCTGAAGTCAAAGCCACTTCGTGAACTAAAACCTCTACCGCTTCCTGGGCTGAAAGCCACGCCATTTCACAATTTTCTAAAGCATGCTGGAGTCTTGAATTTTCTGAACTGCTTCCTGAAGTCAAAGCCGCTTCGCAAACTCGAACCTCAACCGCTTCCTGAGCTGAAAGCCATGCCATTTCCTGAACTTGAGGCAGTGCCCCTCCCTGAGCTTGAAGCAACTCTAGTCGCGCCTCCGACATCTCTATTTGCAAGACCATCCTCCGTCCCCTGATCACTTTCATTTATTGTCTATGCAATCACCAAAAACCTTATATAGTGAGTATTCATGATATTGATATGGCGCAATCATTAGTTGCAGAGACAGATCGAGAATTAAGTCCTAGCAGAGCTAAGTGGAATGGGAATTCTAGTTATGTGGTTTTCTTTATCTATCCAAGTTCCAACATTTTAAGATAAATGTGATGTAAAGTTAAATTAAAGATCAGTCAATCTAGATAATTATCTACCTAGGACTAAGAGGTCTTAACTTCATGACTAAAGATACTAATCTTTAGAGGAGTAAGCTCGTCACGCCCGATCCTCGGGCACGCACACATCCTTCTCACTTGGTCGATTTTATAGTGCGATATCCCAGACTATGTATCGCCGACCCTTTCATTTATTAAGCACATGCGGAAGAATTATAAATCCCCGCAAAATCGATGGGATAGAAAAGCAAGGCCATATTTTTCATATTGAAACTTATAACCAAACTTTTATACATGACATAAACCATAGTACTTCACCACTATTCACAACTTTTTACTCTAACTCTATTCACAACAAAATGGAGTTCTCAAAAGAAGATAGAATTTCAGCCCATCCAGTCGTACTCAAGATTCCTCTCGGTATTATTTTCTTCTTCCAAAGATCCTTCTCCTCCTTAGGTTTCACTTCGGTGTTCTCTTTCTCCGATTCCTCCTCCTCGCCTCCTTATCGGGATCCCGAAATGTTTTCCCAAACCGGATGAGACTACGTCTCGGCAGTTTCTACCCCACTAAGACTCAATTAGGAACCAATACACCACATGGTTGCCTAAGCGCGGCAAAGACGAGTCGAAGACTTACTCTTGATCGGTTCAACTTGCAATTCAATGTTATATACAAATGCTTCATATATCACATCGAACGAAATCAATCAAATCACGACAATCGGATCAAATCATTGATCAATCGACCTAGTCGATTAAATATCGATCGAGATCATCTCTAGGTCATTCAATTCCCCACTACATAATCTCCGATAATACATTTAGTCACGTAGCTACATTCATGCTCTCGGGCGTCGTTTTCGCCAAGGTGACGTATGTAATAGATAGCACTCGTGCGTTCTTTAAGGCGCCGTTTTCACCGGTGACTTCTTTATCACCGAACCACGTATGTCCCTAATGATGCATGCAAGAGACGGCGGTCGTGCGTTCTTTAAAGCGTCGTTTTCACCGGTGACTTCCTTATCACCGAACCACGTATGTCTATACGATGCGAGGTAATAGACAAAGACTCGTGCGTTCTTTAAGGCGTCGTTTTCACCGGTGACGTCCTTATCACCGAACCACGTATGTCTATACCTCGTACTTGATCGGCTCGCCCAAGAGTATTCTCAATCCACTCTCACGGTTCTCCCCACTTTACAACTCAACAAGGCATTATTAATGCTAAATAGCCATACTTCCATCAACCAATCAATCATTCAATTCCACTCAATTTCAATCAATTAAGGAATAATTCCTTAAATTGCACAATCAATTTAAATTAACACAATCTAGAACTCAAATAAATAAACTTTGATCGCACCACAACAATCAAAGCACAAAATTCCGGTCGTTGGCTATCCCTGCCTTAATTTCCAAAAACAAATAAATAAATAAATAATTTCAAAATTTAATTAATAATTCGATAATTCCAATTTAGCTCAAAATAGAGCTCAATTAAATAAACGGACTTCACCACGATCTTCGCCGTAAAATTCGATCACCTACCATCCCGGTTGAATTTTTGAAATTAATTAATTAATTAAATTAATTTCGAAAATTAATATTTAATTATTAAAAATTCCAATTAGGCCCGAATTGCCGAATTGAATCCCGATAAGGGTCGGGAAAAATCCCGAGATACATTAATTAAATACTAGACCACATCTACTTGCTAATGGCACCATCAAATTGTCTAATTTGCATCACAATTGACTAATAATCACTAATCTACACTAATCTAACCACCTAATTCTAATTAATTAAAACTAAACAACCTTTAAGTGTAATTAGTCCACTAAGCAAGGATTAGTGAGATTACTCACCGGAATCGCGCGCAAATCGGATCAATCCGACGGGGACGACGCGAGGAACGATTCCTTCCAAAGCACGGCTCGGGTCCGGGGCCCGGAAACGGCCCAAAAGTGAGCCCGAAGTCGCTGGAAACCCACACGACGGGATGGCTGTCCGGGCTGAAAAAGAACACCAAACAGCAACCAAATAAAGCAGCAAGGGTGGCAAGGTGCGGGGGAAGGCCGGTGGAGGTCCGGCGAGCTCAAACGGTGGCCGGAGATGGCTAGACGGGGCGGAACAGGGGTTGAGCAGAGGCCGAACGGCCTGGACGGGGCACGGCAGGGACGGCGAGGCGCGAAGGGGGCGGTGGCGGAGCGTGCGGCGTGCGCGGGCGCGAGCGTGCGGTCCAGCTCCGGTGCGGCGGCGGCGGGCGGCGGCTCTGGTCTTCGACGAGCTGCTGCTCTCCTTCTTCAGCTTCTGGTTTTTTTCACGAACAAGAAGGGAGAAGGAGGAGTTGGTTCGGTCACATGGGGGAGTGGGGGAGAAGAGAGAGGAGAGAGAAGAAGAGATAAGAAGAAGGGCTTTTTGACTAGTCAAAAGTAAAAAGGAGAGAGAGAGAAGCCAATTTGAAATTGGCAAGGGGCATTCGGTCGGTGGGGAGGGGGAGTGCGCACGAAGGGAGGGAAGGGAAGAGAGAGAAAAAGAAAATAAAAAAGTAATCAAATAGTAAAAATCCTACTATTCAAATTACTTCTATTATTTCCCCTTTCTCTTTTAATTTCTTCCGGTCTTCAATTTTTCCTCCGATAATTTCTTCCCGAAATTTCGGACTCGTCAATAATTTGACGGACGATGAGACGAGTTGCGTCCTTAAAAATGACCGTGACACACTCGAATATTCGATTCCCGAAACCAAATCAATTTCATGGTTAGAATCAATCAAACGCGATTTTAGTCCAATCCAACCAATTAGGTAGCTTTTAGGGATTCTACCGCGGATACATCCCTTAACGAGCTTCACCCAATAGATTAGTTAACTCGTGAGTGATCGCCCGTAGAAAAGGGCCATAAAGACGTCGACGAAATGCCCATTTCACTTTATCGAAACGGCCGAATTTCGGGATGTCACATGCAAAGTAAAAGAATTGCTCTGTCTCATTAGGGAATTCCTTTCGGAAGAAGGGTGGGGAAAACTTTCTGCAAGTTCTTTTTAGGATGAAAAGGGGCTATCAGATATGCAACTCGACTAATCTCCTTGATGTACGGAAAATGTCACGTCCACATACTTTAAATAAAGCTCTATCTCAAATTGGTTGTCCCTAAGTTTACTAGAATAAAAATTTACCTTTCTCATCGTTTGTGCCACTAGCAAAATCCCAGCCACGATCCCCTGCTCCTTTTTTAACTATTTTTTTTCCAGTTTTGTTTTTTAAAATTTTTTTATCTTTTTTGTTTTTATTATTAAATAGTATTTAAATAAAAAGCAATAAAAATGCCACGTAGAGAGATGAATTAATTTAAAAATACAATGTCTGTATTTTTCATTAGGTAAATTAGTGGTGTTAATAGAATTACTCAATTACACCAATTTAACAATTTTTAGGATTTGATTGCACTTTGTAAAAATTTAAGGACTCAATTGCAATTTCACGATAAGTTTAGAAACTTTTAGTACACATTCCCTATTATATAATATCCAATACTAAATTTTATATCAAGAAATAAATTTTAAACTACAATTTATAATACTTGTATTTGTGTGTGTATACAAAACAACATTTCAAATCACGAAGAACGTATTGAGGACACTAATAGATTTGAATTCATTTAAAGATCATCTATGATAAATTTATATCTTTTGATTAAAAAAATGTTTTCATCCACGTAAATTTCAGAGCAGTAGTTAACTTTTACAGCTCGTGTAGTATTACCGAATTGTAGCATCAAATTGAAATTAGACCAAAAAAATCTACAAACTCATACATTCACGAATGTCTACTTTAATGAAGATGTCACACCTTGTCTGACTTGGATTCAAAGTTTGATGTATCTAGAAGAATCTTCTCTTTGCAATGCTTCAAAGAAATTTTAGATGCGTCAATCTAAGTACAATCTTTGATAAAGTCTCCACACCCCTTTATTTTGACAAGGCAATCACCTAGTATTTTTTTTTTTTTGGTCGGAAAAGAGATATGATATAATCAAGGTAAAGAACGAGAGAAGCCCGTAGCGTGGGCTTCAACATACAAAAGATCAAGGAGAAAAGAAGGAGGGGACAAAGCACAGTCCGAAGGAAGGGTGCCATTACAATGGGCTTTAGCAGCCCAATCGGCCACAAAATTGGCCTCTCTTCTACAGTGTCGCACGGTTAGGTTAGGGAAAAGAGAGACCTTGGCCGCCGCTTCGCAAGGAGAGCTCGCGCCCCCATGGTGTCTCGAACGGATCCTGTACGACTTTCACCAACACCAGACAATCAGATTCGATGATAAGGTGATCCTGATTCTTCCCTTCTCAAAGCAAATGATCAAGGGTGATGAGGAAAGCTTGGATCTCGCCCCGCAAAGCCGAAGTCGCTGGAAAATCACAGGTAAAGCCTTGTAACAGGGTGCCTGAATGATCTCTAAGAACGCTCGCCATCGCGCTTGTTATACCATTAGGATGATAGGCGCCATCAATGTTAATTTTCACCATTCCAGGTTCGGGTGGTCGCCACAGCATATCAGATCGAAGAGAAGAACGGTTTGTTCGCACCAGCGTCTGGACAGATAGATGGGCAGTGTGAACCTAAGCAAAAGCTAGATCCATGACCTGAAGATGGGCAGGACATTGCTATCGAAATACATACCGGTTGCGCGCCTTCCATATTTGCCACAAAAGAGCAGCAATCATTTCCAGATCAGGAGAGGTACGCCGTTGTTCAATCTGATCTACTAACCACACATCCATCCTTGTTACTGATCGTTGATTGATTTTAATATTAATCTGTGAATGCGACCATATACGGCGCATCCATGGGCATAGAAGGAAGAGATGTTCTGTAGTTTCAGGTATGAGGGAAGAACAGAGAGGGCAAGTTGGCTCTGTGATGACGCGTCTTTGGAGTAGGTTGGCTTTCGTAGGCAGAGCATTATGACAAACTGACCATAGGAAAGGTCTAATTTTAGGAGCAAGTTTCATAGCCCATATGGTTTTCCATAGAAGCTTGGGTGGGTGATAAGATGATGAAGGTATGTTCGGTTGGCTACTGGGAATGGCTTTTCTGAAGACGTTATATCATTTTTTCACAGAACATGAACCATTTACAGTCGCAGTCCAAATAATTTTATCAGGAGTGTATTGAGGTCTAACCTGAATTTTGAGAATATCTTGGACTGTAGAGCATCAAAATGTTGGTTGAGAAGAGAAATATTCCAACTGTTGCTTTCCTGGTCCAGTAGCTCAGCGACAATTGACGGGGCATTCCGAGTAGCAGGCCCCCCTATGACTCCTTTAGGGAGCCATCAGTCCTCCCGAATTTTAATTGATTGACCATTGCCAACAGACCATTGGATTTGAGGTGATATGGAATCCCTCCCAAAAAGAATACTCCGCCATCCCCATGAAGGTCTTGCTCCTTTATCGGCATGCATAAAGTCATATGAGTGAAAGTAAAGCCCTTTAAAAAGGGTACTCCATAGCGCCGTTGGATGCTGGAATAAACGCCATGCTTGTTTGGCAAGCATGGCTTTATTAAAATCTTGAAGATCCCGAACGCCAAGACCCCCACTATCTTTGCTTCGTTTGAGAACAACCCAATTTTTCCAGTGGATGCCTGCTTTAGTACAGTCTGTCTACCACCAAAACTGAGCAACTTTATGTTCAATGGATCAGCAAATGAATGTAGGGATCCGAAAAATGGACATGGCATACTGAGGTATCGCTTGTACTACTGTCTTAAGTAAAATTTCCTTTCCACCCTTTGAAAGCAGACTTTCTTTCCATCCCTCTAATTTGGCATTCACCCTCGCCAAAATCCAAGCAAACATATCCCGCTTTGATCTGCCCTATTCGAAGGTATGCCAAGATACTTTCCAGTCCTCTGAATCACCGGGATTCGAAGTACTCCAGCTAAATTTTCTTGTAGATTAGGAGGACAGGCTTTGCTGAAGAAGATTCCGGATTTATTTCTATTAACAGCTTGGCCAGTAGCAAAACAATATTGATTGACAATGTTTGCTAGATTCTAACATTCAATTAATTTACCATCTAAAAAGAATATAGTATCATCAGCAAAGAACAGATGAGATAGAGTGGGACACCACCTGTTCAGTTTGATGCCTCTGAGTTGACCCATGGTAATTGCTTGGATCATAAGATGGAACAATAGATTCGCCAGAAGGATGAAAAGGTAGGGGGATAGGGGATCTCCCTGTCTAATACCTTGGGTAGGCTGAAAATAGGGTGAAAGTTCACCGTTGAATTTGACACTAAAAGACACTGTTGTAATGCATTGCATGATCCATTGCACCCATGTAGCATGAAAGCCTAGGGTGAGAAGGTAGTCTTGGAGGAAGTCCCACTCAACCCTGTCATAGGCCTTTTGCATATCCATTTTGAGCACTGCTCGAAATTGGCGCCTGCATTTTCTAACTTTAAGTTGATGAAGCACCTCTTAGACTATTAAGATATTATCCCGAATTTGGCGTCCACTAACAAAGGCGCTTTGCTCCTGGGAAATAAACTGAGGCAGGAAGGGCTTGAGGCGATTGGCAATCACTTTAGAAATTATTTTATAGGCATAACTGCAAAGACTAATGGGACGGTACTGGTCTAGTCGTTCAGGATGAGGTACCTTGGGGATTAGGGAAATGACGATTCTATTGAGAGCTGGCTGTAGGACTCCAGATAGAAAGAATTGTTGCACTGATAAGAAAAGGTCATTCTGGATAATGTCCCAATGATGTTGATAGAAAAGTCCATTTAAGCCGTCTGGGCCCAGGGCTTTGGTAGCCCCCAATTGGAATGTAGCCCGTTGAACTTCCTCCCTGGTGACAGGAGCTATTAAGGACATGTTCATCTCATTAGTAATAACCTGAGGACATTGTTGAAGAATAGGCCAATAATCTCGATGTCCCACTGTCTGATAGAGATGTGAAAAGTAATCCGTCATCATCTTTTTTAACAGTTGGGGATCACACACCCAAGCTTGATTGTCATCCTGCAACATACTAATTTTATTGCGTTGTCATCTCTGTATGGTTGTTGCATGGAAGAATTTAGTGTTTCTATCCCCCTAATTTAGCCAGTTTATTCTAGAACGCATCGCCCAGAATTGTTCTTCTTGCTGCCATAACTGCTGTATTTGCTCTTTCAGGTGAGTAACCAGCGATGCATCATATTGATGAAGGGTCTGATTAGTGTGGCTTTGAAGTTGCTGGTACAAAGCTGCAATTTGATGATGCCTATTGAAGAATTTGGATCTACTCCACTGAGCCGGAGCTGAGGACACTACCGTTAATTTGGAAGATAGAGAACAAGTAGGTGGCTATGTGGAGGTCCAAGAACGGGCGACAATGTTACGGCAATTAGGGTCTTGGATCCAAAAGGCTTCAAAGATGAAAGGCCGATAGCGTCGATAAGGTAAAGCTTCAGTGGTTAAAAGCAAGGGGCTGTGGTCCGATCCCACCGCAGGTAAAGCAAACACCTCAGCCTCATGGAATGCGAGACGCCAGTCCAGATTTCAAACAGCCCTATCCAACCGTTCCTTGACAAAGTCGTCACCAGCCCTATGATTCATCCAGGTAAAGGAGCAACCCTTGCTCTCTATGTCCATGAGTGAGCAATCATGTAATACATTTCTAATAGCTTGCATTCTATGAGAATCAGCAAAGCACTTACCTATTTTTTCCCAGTGGTAGAGTACTTCATTGAAGTCACCGACACAAATCCATGGAAGGGCATTGGAGGCGTAGATAAGCCATAGTGTGTCCCATAGAAGACGGCGATGCTGGATATTAGACGGGGCATGAAGGCAGGTGAGTCTCATCTGATTACCTCCCATTATATCAGTGCAAGTGACATCAAAAAACTCTAGAGCAGAGCGGTCCAACGTAAGATTAAACTGATCATTCCAAAAAAGAGCCATCCCCCCAGCTAAACCATTAGGATTCAGCAAAAAAGAGTTAGGATACTTAAGTCTTTTCTGCACCCTTTGGACGAAAACTTCTTGGTTCTTCGTCTCCATCAAAAAAAATAAGGTTAGGCCTCTCTTTAGCCACTAAGGCCTTGAGTGATTTGACTGTCAGGGGGTTGCCCAGCCCCTGGCAGTTCCAGCTCAAAAGTTTCATGTTTTAGTCAGTGGCTTTGTTGGGCAAGACACCACAACCCATTGTCCGACTTCTTTGGCTTCCAAGATAGGAGTATCCATTAGTTGTGTGTCGTCAAGGTCGTCGTGCTGATTGATTCGTGGGACGTAAGGAGTATACCACTTCAATTTTTTACTTGTACCGCTTTGGTGTTGAGTCTGGTTTGCTTTGTCTTTTTTGAGTTGGAGAAGTTCGAACCAGATCTTGAGGAGTTTTCATCTTTGCGAGGCAAGATCCATTGCTGCCGTTGTTGGGGATTTTGGCCGTTGGGATGCTGAAGTTGCTGATTGTTTCTCTGCTGGAACAGGATGCTGTGCAGGTACATCAATGCTCTGATGGGGGGGCAGGTCTGGTGCTTGAAGGATTCCCATGTTACTATGATTGATTGGGGGCTGAGCCACAAACAGCTGATGAGATGGTGGGGGAGTTTCTAGGATCACCTCTTCCAATGGTTCAGGTATTTCTTGCGGTTCATAGAAAGCTTTCCAGTAAGGACTATGTTCCCGAACTTCCGCTCTTAGCCATTGACCATAGGCCATTGGTTCTTTGCCCTCCATCTTAGCTTCAGTAAAAGGGTAATCCTTGCAGTACATAGCATAGTGTCCGAGTTTACTGCATGAGTAACAAAAATGGGATAGGCGTTCGTATCGAAAATCTAACCATAATGTCTTCCCATTAAGTTTGAGTAACTGCCCTGTCTTTAAAGGTTCCCGAACATCAAGATCAATCCTTGTTCTCCCCGCTCGGAATGAAGTACCCTCCTTACTGTCTATACGAACTTCAAGTACTTTGCCTATATGCCTGACAGCCCTTTCTATCATAATTTCAGAGCACCATTCTAACGGAAGACCGAAGATTTGCACCCAGAAAGCACAGGTTAAAAAGTTTTAACAATGCAGCGACGTATCGGGTATCCAAGGCTTGAAGATTACCAAATGACCAGAAAAAAGCTAGGGGCCCCCATCCAACACACGCTGTTTGTCTACCTCTAATTTGAATTTAGCTATATACAATCCTGCTTCTCGAACTGAAATGTCAACCTGGTCGAGTCTCTAAGCACGCCTTAAAGTACTTTGAAAAGCTTGTAAATTTACGGATGGATTGGAGAGAATTTTACCGACCAAAAGTATATTCGTGCAAGATACATCAATCAATCTTCTCAATGACGTGCACCCTCTAACATTCAAGGATTTTAGAGCTACTAACTCATTTAGGCCCTCAACATCAGTAAGCACGTAGCATTGTTTGATTTCCAAATTCTCCAGGTTCTCCAAGTATGATAAGTCACCTATTCTTGTCAAAGATTTGCACTCAAAAATGCAGAAGGACTCCAATGATTTCAAAAAACCCACAATTTGTATCTCAACTAGCTCTAAACATTTTGACATGCACACTTTCCACAACTTCCTTAGTTCCAAAGGTATGGATAATCTCTGAAGCCATACACAAAATTCAACACGCAATGTCTCCAGTCCTGGAAGTCCCTCAAGCGGAATGTCTTCCACTTCACAACAATAGATCTCTAGAGTCGACAAATTTTTCAAACTCCAGTGGAAGGGCGGAAGCTACATGAGGGGTTTTGGGTCTAGGCATCTCAAAACAAGCTCTTCTAGACAAGAAAGAGAAGCCAACTCTAGAGCTACAGGGATGTCATGCAGATTTAATTTTAACTTTTTCAATCTAGATAACTTCCCAATCTAGCTTAAGTTGCATCCTGTGCTTAGGTTTGTTTTGCCTCTAATATGCAAGCCATCACTTAGTTGCAGTTCAAAGAAATTAGTAGGATTCAACAAAGTAGGGACTGAGAGCAATGATTTAGACCGAAGAAGTAGACAAGTCAAACTCGTGGGAAGCTTTGGCAATTCTTTAATCTCATTACAATCTGATAAGTTGAGTGTTTGGAGGTGATGAAGCCTATTGATTGTCTTTGGAATTCCACAAATACGAGTGTACTTTAAATTTAGGATTCTTAGAGATGACAATCCTCCAATTCCAATAGGAACTTCCCCTTTCACCTCATAACGTCCAGAGAAATCTAGCTCTTCAAGATTTTCTATCATGTTGATGTCACTCAGTAATTGCCAAACACGATGCTTTGGAGAATATGATCCATTTGTTGATAAACGCAATACACGTAATGATTTTAACTTTCCAATGGAATTGGGCAGCTCCTTTATCCTTGTGTCTGTTAGAAGAAAAGATTCGCGTTTCACTAGTCCATCAATGGAATATGGAAGTTTGGCAATACTCGTACGTGATAAGTCTAACTCTATTAATGAGGTTAAATTCCCAAATGAGCTTGGAAGTTCTCTCAACCCAAAACGTCCTTGCAATAAGAAGCGCGTAAGGTTCACTAGTGCCCCCACTTCTTCAGGCAAATTTGTAAGACCTGCGCACACTTGAATCTCTGGCTCAATTAACGAATGTAAATATCCAATGAAGCTTCCAATTCTCTTTGGTCTACTGCAGCGTACGAGGGTCAACCCCTCCAAATTCAAGCATCTAGAAAAAGTCTGGAATTATCATTATGCCATGACACCCGAAAAGTGATAGTACTTTCGATTTTTGTGCCTTCTGCAAAATGGATGACATGTCAAGTGTAAGACCCATTGCATAGCACACACTAAGACAACTAGACTAGAAACATCTAATTTACCTTGACCAATTCCCATGCTTTTGAATCATCTGTGAAGTCATTCATGTCAAGTTTAAATACAAGAAGATTCTCCAAATACGTATTGTTTGCCCTAAAATTTTGACAAGGAGAATGCCAAGAAATCCATCTCAACTTTGAATGACACTTTGTGAAGTCCCCAGCAAAAGTTCCATTGCCTAACTTGAGGAATCTTAGGTTTTGTAACCTTCCAAGCTCTTCATTTGTGATCTCTATGAAGTCATCCAATCCATCTATCTCAAGCGCTTGAACCTTGTCCTTTCTCTGCAAGTGAAATTTTCCAACCATGTGCAGAAATATGTCTATTTTCAACCACTATTTTTTACAACTTGAATGAGTGAGAAAAATTTTATAAAGATCCTAAATATATAATGGGATGTTTCTCACTTACCTCTTCGATTTTTATGATTTGGAGGGCCTCTTTTGCAATCCACAGCCTACTCCGATTTCCAAGGTCATTTGGACTTTCTTGACAAATGATTTGCCTTCCCAAGTCTATTAGTTGATCATGCATCCATAACTTATCATTGTCCAATATCTTTATTAAGCACCTGTTGATAAGGACATCAATTCCTCTTTTAGGGTAAAATTGACAATCGGCCCACATGTAAATTGCATTGGTCTTCTTCTCATTGGAAAAGAAGCATGCTATATCGAGAAAAATTTGTCGTTGATATTCATCTAGGTCATCATAGCTAATCCTCAACTTCTTTAGAATTTCTTCCTCAGGTACATTACTTAACCTGACCAACGTCTCTTCCCAAAATGCTCTATTTTCTCATTAAGTAACGAACCTATCACTTTAATAGCCAAAGGAAGCCCTCCCGTACTTGAGACAATTTCACTTGAAAGCCCATGATAATCAATCGAAGGAAAGTCTCTACCAAAGGCATGCAAACAAAAAAGCCAAAGTGCAAGGCCATAATTCATCTTGAGCATCTCATACCGTAGAATTTTACCTTTGAATCCCTCAACTTGCAAAATAGTTGTGTTTCTCGTTGTAATGATTATGCTACATCCTAAATGTAATGAATAATTGCCCATTAATTTCTTAATGTGCTCTTTGTCATCAACATCATCAAGAACTACAAGGACCTTCCTAGTACGGAGTGTTTCTTCAATCCTCCGCATTCCTTCTTCACTATCCTTGAGTTTTTCTACAGATTCAGAATCAACAATGTCAGAAAGTAATTTCTTCTACAATTGGACCATGCCATCCTTAGTCAACAAGCTTTCTTGAACTTGCTCAAGGAAGCTACAACTCTTTTCAAAGTAGGAAAATAGTTGATTGAAGACAACCTTGGCAATAGTTGTTTTATCAATGTCACCCATTCCATAAATTCCAATTAGCCGCACATCGTCATGGTTGATATCTAACAACTCTATCAAGTCTTTTATATGATCATGAAGTTTAACTAAAGGTTCAATCACTGGTTTTTGTTTTATCTCTAGCTTCTCCAAAACCTTCTTGACAACCAATTTCACAATCGCTGCTTGGCCGCCACGTACAAGAGCAGTTTCATTAGTTTGACTAGATTAATTTCATAACCATGCATCACGCACTTATTGTCAAAATTTTGGCTGGAAAAGATTGAAGTGCATCACAAACAATATCTACATATAGGGAATAATCAGTCCAACTTATTTGACATGTCTTCAATATATGTTTATAGAAATTTCTGAAAACTGCAGTATTGCCTTACATGACGGTCAAAGTGATCAAGTGTCTACTATATCGTGCATAAGATAAAATAAAGCATATATAGCAAAGCCTAGAAAAAGTTCAGCACCTAGGAGAATCACGAACCGAGATAATGTGGACAAATGCAGCGTCATCCATATTTGGTGAAGAAAAATATAGTGCCGAAACCGGCCACTCTTTCCTAGCGCCAGCAATATAACTGTTGTAACATTTGCATTACTTTGGATTTCATTAGATGGGTGATTACTAGTTTGCTTAGGACAAAACTGGAGAAAGGTGAAAATCAAAATAATAAGGAAGAATTGCTAAAATCATTGTCCACACAAATCTACTTGCATCTCCACGTGTCCCAATATTCAAATTGAATTCTGACCTTTCCCCATTTTTTTTGAGTTGCATTTGTGGCCCTAACTTATTAATTCAATCGTCATCTTCTTCTTAATATAAATTTCATCATTCTCCCTGGGTAGCCTCACTGATGACCTTCAGCCGCCGCCCATCCTTAGATGGACGGGGCTTGTACCAGTGCAAAGTTCCGGCACCCCTGCACCGTGTGTTTCCCCCAAATTTCACCATTCTCCTTCGCTTGCCTGTCACTATTGACGTTCAGCCGCCAGCTGTCCTTAGCCGCCAGGTGGTTGTACCAGTGCGAAGTTCCGGGACCTCCAGAACCGTTCCCCCCCCAAACACCCTTTTCTCTCTGGGCGTGCAACCATACCACTCGGAGGGCTCCACCACATTGTGGCTGACCTCGGAGAGGTCGGCAGGTTGTCGCCTTCAGCCCACTCAAGATCAAGGTTGCACAGCTCCAATTTGGACCTCCTGCAAACTCCATGGAGCTCGAGGGCCTAAGATGACAGTCCTCTCATTCTTTACAGGTTCTCAGGATGCTCTCGCTTCTATTGGATATTTAGACGTGATCTTTCTTCACAGAATCTTGTTTTCCTTGTGTAATTGGTGTTTCTCGAGGAGCACTCAAAATTGTGTAATATAAAGTCCGCACAATGAGATGCTTAAAATAAAGCAGAGGAAGCAAAGTTGAATGGGAACAGCAATTAGCGGTAGTTTTAAATATGTTCCATAAATAAACTATAAGAAATTATTTGACAGGCAACGTAATGGAAAAAAGAGGAAAAATGAAGGGATCTTAAAAGCGCATTACCACGTTCCATCTCTTGATTTCATCTATCGAAGTGCTCTTTTCCACGCCTCGACTTCATAAGGAAACTCCTCCTCATGCTTCTTAAAGTCTTTCTTATAACGTCGAGTCTTAAGCTTAATGTCCTTAGGTTCTACATCAAGAAAAATGGGAAGGATGCTTTTTTTGCCCTCTGATTTGGATTTGTTGTCTATTATGTACACAAGCTCACAGAGGCACCATTTACTGGAAGCATAAGTCCGAGAGAAGATGGGTTTGTGAAGTGTAGAGTTGTTGATAGCACGTAGAAGGTTCTCATCAATCACTTCACCGATGCGGAGCTTCTCTTCATCCATAAATACGTGGACTCCAGCATCTACCAAGCGGTCGTAGAGGAAGTCGATGAATGCATAATGAGTATCCGATCCTCTAAAACCCAAGAACACATGGTACCGCCCACCCAATGTCTGTGCACTTTGACTATTCGTTCTGATCTCCAAGTTTTCCATAGCTAGGAAGCTTATTACTTTTAGATGTCTCTACAGAAAGAAAACCGTTTAGCGTGGCATGGCCTAGCTAAGAAATGAGCTGAGGCCCTCGATATGAACAGCGCAAGTGATTGCCAATACCTAAGGTACCTGGCCGGCCCATTTTTAAAATCAAATTGGATTGTCTATTTCTGACTAACGTTTGGCATTACCAAGTAGACACCAGCGAAGGTGACCAAGACTTTTTAACAAGTTTGGAGATTTCCAAAGACTCCTTGGGAGACCATTAAGGCCAATTAGAAGCTCTTCTTTGCTTTGTTTTCTCCTCCGAGACAAAGGCATTGGGCCCCTAAACTATTGGGAAATTTTCGATTGGGATGCTCTATTTTTCTTCCTATACAATTGAATTCCTAAATTGTCTTATTTTTGGTTCGACGAGATGGTCCTTCGATGAAAATTATAAACGAAGATGCAGATGAGAGCCTGTTAGATGCCGACATTGCACCTCATGAGGCAATTATAATAGAAATAATTGTTTTCAACATTTGAAGAGTAAATCAAAATCTGGAAAAAGACATGTCTAGAAACGAAAAAAAAAAAAAAATCAAGAGGAGAACTGGGGATGTTGATTTCGACTCGGAAGGAGTCGACTTTCGCAGCCATCTTAAAGCCAAGTGCTACAAGCAAAACGAACTTACGAAGCCCGGATTCATTCGGAGTGAAAATAAAGAAGAGGCTTTCCAAAGCAGCGGATGAAGGGGATGCGAATTTTTCCTCGATTTGCTCAAAGACGATAAACTGATTTCGGATAGACGTAAGGGGAAAATTGTCCAAAAAGTCTTAAACTTATTATATTTTTACCAATTCAATCATAAACTTTTCGATTTTGTCAATTCGATCCTAAACTTTTTTACCTTTTGCCAATTCAGTCCTAAACATGTTCAATTCTTGCCTATTGAGTCCATCCAGCCAATTTTGGCTAGAAATTGTTGACATGAACGGCCAGCGCTGATATGGCAATTTTTAATAATATTTTTATGATATTTTAATACATTTTTATGGCTTTTTCTCTTCTTTTTTTTTACTTTTTTTTTGCTTTTTCTTTTTTAGCTAAGGCAAGCCAAGGTTGCCGGCCGACCCTTGCTGGCCCCGGCTAAGGGCATCGAGCCCCTCGCCGGCCTTGGACAAGGGCCACAATGCCCTCGTTGGCCAAAGCCAGGGCGTCACGGCCCTCACCGATTCTGGGTGAGGGCTCACACGCCTTGCTTTGGCCGACGAGGGTCGGCCAGCCTTAGTTTGTGGTCAGTGAGGGTCGGCCGGTCACCCTCACCAGCCGAACTCCAAACCCGAAAAAAAGTCAAAGAAAAATAAAAAGAAAAAAAAAAAACATGAAAATTCAAAAAGTATTAAAATATCATTAAAAGATTATTAAAAATGTACCATGTCAGTGTCGGCCATCCACATCAGCATATTCTGGCTATAATTGGCCGGATAGACTTAATTGGCAAGAAGCAAAAAGGTTTAGGACTAAATTAGCAAAACTAAAATATTTAGGACTAAATTGACAAAAGTGCAATAAGGTTGGACTTTTTGGACAATTTTCCCAGTGTAAGTTGTGGTCTTTCCACAAGACTCCGTTACATATAGCAGCAATGCTTGGATAAACGTGAAATTCATTGACAAGATTTTGGATCAAAAACTAAGCTTGCTAATGCTAGAAATTGTCGGGCGTTAATGCGGATATGTGCTACGCCTGTGACAAATATGTGGGCTGTAGTGAATATTTTGGACTTCGTTTTCTTCTCCAAGTCACCAATACTGCTATTTTTTGAAGAATTTTTAATTTTTGCGTTTCCTTTTCAAATTTTCCGTTGAGTAAAAGCAGAGAAAAATATGCTAAGTTCTACTGGTTATGCTACCCAGTTACGAAGAAAGTGTTTCTCTATATCATTTTGTTCTGTGTCAATGTAGTGTAAGTTCCTTTATACTCGATTTGTTGAGTAAACAAATTTTGCCATTGCACTACGTTTTCAGAGTTACAATTGTTGAATACCTATTCTAGACGAGTAATCACTCTATGCATACTAATTGCGAGCTTGCTTGCTATGCATCATCCTGTTACTCATGAGCAGCATTCCTTTGAGGAATAAGTTTTTCATGCGAATTCCAACGGTGATCATGTGGATTGCTATCACATGCATAGCGCTCGCCTATCTTCTCTCAATGGCAGTCTACGCATCCTCTTCGGAAGAGGATCACATCTACAAGATAATGGTACTCGGAATCTGTATGTGGATTGGCGTGATAGTTCTGCTGCTCGTGGGGCATACAATACGCTTGATGCTGAAGATGATTCGCAACTCAGGAAAATATTCACACGGAGATCTTCTGCCTCAATGGTCATGCACCAATGCAACGTCTGGTAAGGACGCTCCTCCGTATCAGTGCATATCTGGTTGCCTCAGTGTTTAAGACAATAAGCAAACATGAGCATAGTTGGGACAGTGTTAGTTATCTGATTGCCTTATTTGTGAAGCTACCGGGGCTGGAATTCTACAAAAGCAGAAGAATTGCAGGGTTTGCTTACTTTGTAAAACACGAGGGTATTATTCCCATACATGTAAACAGTGAGAAATATGCTAAGTTCTGCTGGTTTTGCTATCCTAGTTAAGAAGAAGCTGTTCCTCTATATCATTTTCTCAAGGACTTTTGCTAATTTTTTTTTTTTTTACTGGGTTATGGTACAGTGGCACACCAGCCGCTCGCCGGTAGCTGAGGAAAAATTATGGTTTTCATGGATATTTTTGGAATTGTAAAAGTTGAGCGAGGGCAAAGTTAAAAGAAAAGAAATTTCTATTTTAATTCGGGAAATACAGTATTTCAAAGTGCCTCTGAAACTACCTTGGGCTAAAGATGTAGAACTTCTAAGAATATCAACAATAAGGAATCCACAATATCAATCAAAGCATTAACATCCAAAAAGAAACCCCCAATATTCCCAAGATGTAATACTTTAAGCTAATCTCGAATAAGATCTTGAATGGAGGTCCCTCTCCAAAGCAAGCTTCCAAAATCCAAGATTGATTGAACTCGTTACCAGTAGATGCAATACAAACAAAGGGATCATCATTTAATTGAATACTGAAAGAACTTCCAAGGACAAAAACTTAAAATTATCAGCTGCACTAGTAATTGTCAGGGTTTCATTATTACAGTCTTGGAAGGAGCTGTTAATCACCGTGCAATAGCAACAAATTTTAGCTTTGTTCCGACAATATTGTCACTTAGACCTGGAACTGATGGGAAGCTGCCTCCATTAAAAGAGAACTCATTCACCTTCAAAAGATCATAGAGCACTTCCCATCGTGAGATTTTAAAAAGCTATGCGGATTCAAGTACGTACATCCAGAATTGCTGGTTTTCAGGCTAATCACTTGGACAAAGAGATGCATGCATGATTAAAGATATGCTAATGCAAAACTTCACATCAAATGCATAGTTGTCCTCTAGTCTCAAGGAAACTCACCACCAGAGACTGCCCTGTTGATTGACACAATTAAAAATACAAGACAAGATCTAATTTGTTTCGCGCGATAGTGTCATGCAGACTACTCAAGTATCAGATGCTAAGATCATGGGACACAAATAATTCATATTTCTGGAGAAAGAAGTCAAAAACCAGATGCAGGTTTACCCAAACTTGGTTGTTTAATTGTCTTGGAGGTCTGAAATCAATCTTGAAATTTCATGGAGTAGAACCTACACAATGAGATGCTCTAGATGCGGCTGATCGATAAGACCAGTTCTGTTTGACTTTGTATATGCATGATGTCTGCCTACCATAAGCAAAAGCTTATCATCAATTTAAGATTCATTTGATTGAACCTATATACCAACAAAAGACTTTGAAAGATTAGAATTTCGATCACATATATAGCACTAAATTGACAATTCCTTCTCATTTGCATAGGCCTAGCTAGATCAATGTGATAGCAACGGCTACTATATGATTCTTGAGTTTTTCAGCAAACAGAAAGTCTCTTCTGCCACGGAGAACATTATTGGATTTGGCCTAAAGAAAGTACAATGACATACAAAATCGATGCAGGCAAGTTTTCTATGGTCCCATATTGGATATTTCAGTCGCTAGGGCCTAAACTTGCAACTGCAGATCCTTATATAGAGTTGGATTTTGTAAAAAAAATGATCATGTTCTCAAAAAATAGTATGGCGTGCTACTTGTAGCAGGCGGATAAATATATTGTTAAAGACAAACATTAGTTTTCAAAAAGAAGCTAAAAACAATTTACTAGACAAACATAGTGAGGTTGCTTCAGTAAGGTGAATATTGTTCTTCATTTACATGCACAATTCACGTTGTTTCATTTGTAGATATCTTAAGTATCATTACTCTCTTGGAATATCCTTTTTTTTTTCCCTTTTTCTTGCCTTTGGCGACCCGTCCGTGTGTGTGTGTGAGTGAGAGAGAGAGAGAGAGGGATTCATTTTCATAGACAGTAGCGATCTGATGAATCTGATCAGCATGAGGACCAAACAAGAAGGTTGCTTCAAGCAATGTTTTCCTCATTATCCTTAGATGAAAGCAAGTGTTCCTCTTCTCCTTTCTTTTTCCTTTCTTTTCTTCTTTTTGGTGCTTCAATGTGGCGATCTACAATTAGAATTTGTGTTTCATTGATCTGCAATTAGAAAAAGGAGACTGGTTTTGCACGATGGGATTATGCCATGACTGAAAAATTCACAAGCAGGTGGAAGCCACATTTTACTTTTTTGACAATATGATTTCTTTAATAGATTTTGACCAGAGTTGGTCATTCTGTACTCTGGTCCAAGATGGGAGGCCGGACTTGGCTTGCCATCTATAAAAGAATAATGAACAAAAAGAAAAAAAGCAATCTTGATTGCTGCCAGCCAATCAGCAAGTCCTGCTCTCAACGAGATTTCATTTGACAACTTGACCTTTCTATAGAACCTTCGAAACCAATAATTCTTGTTTTCCTCGAATTCTTAGACCAGATGATGATGATCCACCATTCTCCCTCTGCAATGATATTCTTGAGGCGGGCCCTCCACCAAAGGTGAGGAACGCGCAGTCAACGCCATTTTTCCAGACCTGGGTCCTCCCTGAATTTTCCTCAGCAGCTTCCTTTTACTTTCTTCTTCTTCTTCGTCTTCTTCTTGAGGATGAAACGCCATCCATCCCCTCTCCCTCCCCCTCTCCCCCTCTGCCGATATGATGCAGCTCGTGAGCCTCCCACGCGTCGAGAAGCACGCGTCGAGCGCCATGAACAAGCTCCACGAAACCGCCATGAAAGGCGACCTCGCGGCCCTCCAAGACCTGCTGTTGCAGGACCCCCAGATCCTCCACAAGCCCACTACTTCGTCCCCCAACGGCACGCCCTTGCACGCCTCTCGGGCCACGCGTCCTTCACCAAACACCTCCTCACCCACTACCCGGAGCTCGCCAAGGAGCCCGACTCCCGCGGCTCCCTGCCCCTCCACGTGGCGTGCGCGAAGGCCGACGTGGAGATCGTCAGGGCCCTCCTGGCCGTCGACCCGGACGGGTCCCTCCGGTGGGACCGCGAGGTGAGGACGCCTCTTCACTTGGGCGCCATCAAAGGGAGGGTCGAGGTCATGGCCGAGTTGATCCGGGTCAAGCCCGAATCGGCCCGGGTGGTGACGAGTCAGGGGAGAGCACGTTTCACCTCTGCGTGAAGAGTAACAGGGTGGAGGCGTTGAAGGTGGTGGTGGACTGCGTTGGGAGGAACGATGAGTTCGTGGGTTGTAAGGATAAGGACGGAAACACGATCTTGCATCTTGCTGTGGCCAGGAAGCAGTTGGAGGTGAGAAAGCTGGTTTTTTTTTTACTTGTTGGTTTTGTGCGTGTGTAATTCTTGGCGTTCTTGATTTAACTTGATGTGCTTGAAATTGAATTGGAAGTGGAGCTGATGATGCTAGGAAGTGGGAATTGCTTGTTTTAGCATAGGAAGTTCAGAATTTGCTTGCAGGTTCATGTGTGCCCCTTTCGGTCAAACATAGCTGAGTTGAGTTGACTGAAAAGGCAATGAGAGAGAGAGTAAATCTGGAGATGATCCGCTAACAGGACACCATTTGAAATGCGATGTTCTGAGGAGGAAGCAGCGCAATTAGGATCTAATTTTATGTGAATTGATACATTCTTAATATGATTTTCATTGATCTGCTCGATAATATCATGAGAAGTTGATTAGCAATTCGAATGGGAACATGAATATAAGGCATGAAATGAATAAAACTCCTAAATTGGCATTATTGTCAGATAGATCACTTAGGGCGGGGTAATCTGTTCTTTTTGAGAAAGAAAGTTGAGGATTTGGTTGCTTTTTTAGGTGGTCCTTTAGTTTACATGGTACTCAGCACTGGAGAAATAAGATTAGAGGAGACTTTGCTATGTCTTGATGCACTTGATTAGATATGATTCTATCAATTTAATCTACTGCCTGAAATGGCAACATTGAACTGATAAGTCTCATGGACAACTGCTAATACTGAACTCAACTTCGCAAGCAACAGCAAATACTTAAGTGCAGGTAACACGTGCACATAACTTCCCTATGTTATCAAGTGAAGCTTTTTAAGGTGTATACAAAAAATGAAGCTCTTTATGGATAAATGGGTTGTGCAATGTGATTATCCAAGTTGTGTTGTTTCCGCAGTAATATGAACTGGAACATGAAAACTATGGTTGGTCCATATTTGGGATTAGCATTATGGGGACATTATCCTTTGCATAAACTTGAAGATTCTGCTTACGGTATCTTTTGTCCAAAGCATTCAATTGATTGATTTGGCACTATGACAGAGAGACTCGTGATTTTGATTAACATATGTTGCTGTTTGCCTTTTCTAAAAAAAAAAAAAAAAGAATGGCTGAAAATTTTGCAGATCATTAAGTATTTGCTTTCCAGCACCAACATTGCAGTAGACGCCCAAAATGTGAAGGGATTTACAGCACTGGATGTCTTATCACAAGGTCCAAGAGACTTGAGAGACATGGAGATCAAGCAGCTCCTACAGAGAGCCGGAGCTTCAATAATGTATCAAACATCTTTGGGTCGCGACACAATCCAGGCCATTCCAATAGCACAGCCTTATATCAAACAGAACAGTGATATTAAACCACCGGTTAAGGCTCGCAAACAGACAGATTAGCTGGGCAGAAAAAGAAGTGCCCTGATCGTGGTGGCTTCACTCATTGCGACGGTGGCATTCCAAGCCACGCTATCACCACCTGGAGGCTTCTGGCAGGATGACTTTACAGCAGACCCTGCGAAGAATGGCACGGAGAAATCGCACCATGTGGGAATGGCCGTGATGGCCACCGCTCTCCCGCAGGCATATGGGCAGTTCATGATCTTCAACACGCTCGCATTTCTTTCTTCACTGAGCATAATTCTGCTCGTGGTCAGTGGACTCCCTATTAAAAGAAGGAGGTGGATGTGGACCCAGATGGTGACAATGTGGATCGCTATCACTGCACTTACCATTACCTACTTCATTGCATGGATACATATGACACCGGAAGATAACAGAGAGGTTCTGAACACCGTGACTAGAGTTTCTGTGTTTCTGTGGTTATGCCTAATGGGGATTGTCTTCCTAGGTAACGTCGTTCGAATGGTTCGTTGGTTTTCAAGGAAGTATGGGCGCTCAAAAGTAAAGGAGCGAGAAGCTTCACCTGTTGTAGAAGAGAATGTGCACCATGAACTCTAATTTCTTGATGAAGGTGGGCTCCTTAGAATTGATGTATAAAAGTCCTGTCTCTGTCATCATTACATACGATACTCTGCCAACACTGTATCAAGTGAGTTTTTGTACGAGTCTATTCTGAGACTTCGTAGCTCGTCTTCCATTACGCTTTTTGAAATTTCGAGTTGTATGGCTAATATAAATCGGTTTGCTAGCCGTGGAAAGTACAGAAGAAACATCGCGACACAGAAAAATTTGATGTGAGGGACAAATCCTCATTCTACATTGAAATAACTATGAAAGAGAGATTTCTGAGATATTCAGAAACTCATCTTTTTACATTATTAAGGTTTGCGTTCATCTGCTTAGATAAAGTAAAGTTGGTCCACAGGGGACTGCCAAAAACAGAGCGTGCAGGTGCATTAGAACTTTCAAATTGGAGAGGGCCTATTTAGAAATAACAGAGAACACCGTCTGCACCAAAGTGAGCAGGAGAAGAATGATGGCTGCGACGACCGATATGATGGACCATGGACTGTTGAAGTAGTCTCGCTTCAGCGTTGCCTTCCACCTGTGCCAAGGTATTCTGTAGTACTCGTTCAGCTCGGCACAGAGACCAGAGAAGTAGAAATCCTTTGGAACCTCGCTCCTTTCACGAGGCTCTTGATGAGCCCAAAAACTTCTTTGCTGTCCCATGTACTGATGCCGATAGTTCCTTCCTCCACCAGCATCTCCACATCCTCCGGAGAGTGAACAAGGAGACCGATGAAGATGATGTAGTCGTTATTGTAGTTCTCGTGGTAGTTGCATTTCTCAAAGCCGATGAGATTTCTGAATAGTACATCTGCTCCAAAGTATATGTTCAGTTTCGGGATTTCAAGCGTTCCGTTGGAGAATTGCACGTCGAATAAACTCTTCCCCAAACCAACGTGGAACTTGACCCCAGCTTGGCTCAGCTCCATCACGCTAGGGGTGGCTAGACTCTTGAGATCTTTCTTAGGCCACGACGGCATCACCGATGGCAAGTTATAGTTTCTGAGCGCGTCCACAAAGTGCCTTGATTTCATGGAGGAGACCTTGGCAAAGTCATCTGCTATCTCTGTTAGGCCTTCTAACTGCAACTTGAAGAAGTCATGTGTGAGAACAACAAGAGAGAGCCTTTCATCATCAGACTTTCTGGTTGATTGATGCAGTGCCAACAGGTCCTCAAGGATGGCGAAAGGGATCTGATTTTCTATCTTCAACATGTCGAATTTGATGTCGTGAATCAGCCACGGCTTTTTGAATATCCGGTCGTTCTCGCCTACTAAGCTGCGATCTCTGTTCTTCAATAAGATCTCGATGACGAAAATGGCGTCCTGTAGAATACACATTGCAAGATCGTCGCTTTTTAGCTCGATTGTCTCTGCATAGCACTTGCGAATGGCTTCTTCCCTTCCCTTGACAAACTCGGACAGGTATTGCACGCTCAGCTTGCTCTCTCTCACGAAGTCATCGTAGTAACTTTGCTTGTGCCCCGATGCTTGCAGATCCTTGATGTGATGGTGAAATGGCCCGAGCGAAACGAATCGAGGGCCGAATACCTTTTCGTACCCATCACGTATCGACTTCGGGACTCTGTAGATGCTACAATCCGACACCGGATCAATATGCACCAACTCATCCCTCGTGGGATTCTCCGGCAGAACCAGCGGATTCTTGAAGTCGAACAAACCCTCCTTCCGTAATCCTTCCATAGGCTTTCTGCTTCACCAACACAATCAGCGCATATTTCAGATCAAAAGAGTAGAAATGTCTAGCTTTTGCTTCTTTTAACCGAAGGAAATAAGCAAAGCCCAATGAGAACCCATCAAAACCCCCAGTTTCACATGCCAAGCTTATTCATGGGCAAAGGTAACATGTGCTTTGCCTCCCGTCTCCTATGGAGAAACCTGCAGCAAAACCAGAGTTCAGACTTCCTAGACTTACCCGGTTCGGCATGACCCGCATCTACGGCAACATCACTAAGAAATCAACTAGACGTCGCGCAACTTCTCTCTCAACACCAACCTATGCAAATTTTCGCCAAGAAGACTTTGCAGATAGACAGACAGAGCAAAGAAAAAAAGTTGGGAGATAAGAAACGTTCTCGTCTTCAATTCAGAGAAATCGAAGTGTGCTGTGCATTGTATGATTCTCATCTCATGACTATAGACATAGGAAATGTACGTTGCTTGCCGGAGAAAGATTACTGATGGATTGAGTGTGAAGAGAAGTATGCTTCAGGCTGCTCTCAAGAATCTGGATAGAGAAAAGTCAACAGAGGAACAATCATGTCCATTTCCTTGGATATTTTTCTGCTGTGATTGATTTGGTTGATCTCAATATGCATCCACTAGAATGTGTACAATATCTTACATATATCCATGTTTTGATTTTTAGCTCTACATTAGAAATTCTAAAATTGAGGATAAAAATTAACCAAATCTTAAAAAATGTCCAAAAAATGCAATCAATGAGTGACTGAAAAATCCAGAATAAATTTTTTAGCTGATATCTTCTTCTGTGGAAAAAAAAATTATCTATCCTATTTTAATTGTCAATTTACTATCGGACTTCTGTTCTGCCTTTTTGTAAAGCGTGAAAATCGAACTTCACATTTAAAATTAAACGTCTCCGCCCCTAGTCTCTTCTAAGAAGATAAAAAATCGAACCCCCGACCTTATCTTACCATGTGGGGATGGTAGCCAATGGAGTAATCCCAGTGATTACAAACTTTAAACTTAAGAAGGACACTTTCAATAGAACTTTGTGCCACGTAGGCAATGATATTGCTTTATTTGATTTTTCAAATTTTGATATCTAAATCAATTAAGAGAACGTCTAGATACTTGCCTTTATGGCACGAAAATGGTTTTCTTGACGAAGCTGAATATAGTGTGTGTGACCAAAAAAAAATTACTAAATTATAAATTATTTAAATGTCTTGTTAAATTTTCCACCACTTAAATCAAACGGAGCTAACGAAAATGCTGTCAATACATTTTTTAGACAAGATTTAAGGCCTTATTTCATTATTTGAAAGTTTTGGAATTTTTTTTGGACTTTTATGATGAGTTTTCGAATTTCTAATAAATAACCAAAAAAGTAATGGGAGAAGTTACCTACTAGGAGTGAGCATATCGGACCGTAGGGATTGGAAACCACCCAAACCGGATCAAACCGGTCAGTTTAGTCCAATTCTCGGGGCATCGATCCGGTTCCTCATTCCATAAAAATAAAACTAATTATTTTCGATCTAATTCCTAGTTTCAAGGGAATCGGACCGACTCTTTTTAAAAAAATATCTATTTTTTAATTTCTTAAAAATAGCAATAAATCTTAAAATTGTAATAACTCTAGTATTTTTTTAATTTTTTTAATTTTTTTTTGGCTAATTGACCGGTTCCCAATCCTAGGATTGTCCATTCCAGTCCCCAATCCAAAAAAAAAAAAAAGAACCGATCTTCTAGGTCCGGTTCTCAATTCTTAAATAGAACTGGACCGGACCGAATTAGGAACCAATCACTCCTATTACTTACTTAGCAAAAAGTTGCCTACTTGAAATGGAAGGAACCTCAACCATCGGCCATTTAATTTACACGAAATGGAATTCAATGATTTTCAATTATGTCTAATGTCGGTAGTCACCCACGAGTTACTCGAGTGCTCGATGAATATTTTCTTTTATATCTGTGCGTATAAAAGTAAGGGTAAGAACGATCTATGATAATTTCGGAAAGATAACGGGTGCATCATCATAATACCGATAATTAAGTTCGATTTAAATAGTAAACAAACGAAAATCATCGAATTGAAGAAATTAGGCGCTAAGCCAGAAGCCGTTCCTAACGGCCGAATAACCGAATGTTCTACAGAAGTCTCCAGGCTTCTAGAAGGGATCCCAGTCCTAACCTGGAACCGTCTCGAACCTCCCGCGCCATCCCCTCGATTCTTCTCGAACTTTCCCAAACCGCCAACCTATAAATACTCCCCCTCCTCACCTCCTTCCTCATCAATCCGAAGTCCGATCAGAAGCACTTCAACTTCGAATCGATCTCTCGAAACCCTAATCAATCTCCTTCCTTCGGTTTCACCGATCGAGCAGCAGGCTGCGCGACGATGGATTTCCGCCTCACCGGCCTCAAGTCCCCGCTCTTCGCCACCCTGCACCACCTGATGGACGTCCCCGAGGAGGCCGAGAAGTCCGCCAACGCCCCCACCCGCACCTACGTCCGCGACGCCCGCGCCATGGCCGCCACCCCGGCCGACGTCAAGGAGCTCCCGGGTCCTACGCCTTCGTCGTCGACATGCCGGGCCTCGGATCCGGGGACATCAAGGTCCAGGTCGAGGACGACAACGTGCTGGTCATCAGCGGCGAGAGGCGGCGCGAGGAGGAGAAGGAGGGCGCCAAGTACCTGCGGAGGGAGCGGTGGGTCGGCAAGTTCATGAGGAAGTTCGTGCTCCCGGAGAACGCCAACACGGAGGCGATCTCGGCGGTGTGCCGCGACGGGGTGCTGACGGTCACAGTGGAGAAGCTGCCGCCGCCGGAGCCGAAGAAGCCAAAGACGATCGAGGTCAAGATCGCCTGAAGTGGGCTCGTGGAGCTGAGCTACAGGGGCTCCGATGAGCGAGGCTTATGGGGAATGAAGAATAACGATGGGCCTGCTTAGCTTTTAAGAAGGGTGTTCTTGTGTTTTGCGCGTGGAATTTGCAGGTTCTTGCGCGGGTGCTATGTTTTTCTTCTTTTCTTTTTCTTTTTTTGGGTCGAAGCGCAGGTGCTATGTTCAGTAGGCTATGTGTTTGGTGTTTGGCTCGTGCTTATAATGAATGAATATCGGTGAATGTATTGTATCCTGAACTTGTTCGTATCTTGTTTTGCCTGATCTTATTCCTCACGGATCGTAATATTCACATGAACAAAACCAAGTTAAAATGGCACGTTGTGATCCTTCTTGCTTGGAAATGCGTCGTTGTCAATTTGGCAATTTCATTTCTTTATGACTTCGTTGGATTTTATTAAATTAAAGCTACTCCATGTTTTTCGGGTTCATCTCATCCGAAATGAACAGCAATGCTCACTCCAGAGGGCATGGTATACACTTGATTCAGCATGTTCACTAATTCCTAAATGCGTATCAAATGGAAATCCTAAAAGAGAAGGGTCCACGTAATTTCCAGCCCTGATGTTCTCTCATGATGAGTTCGCATTCCCTGTTCCAGAAAAGCATTTGGAGAAAAAACCGGACGAAGGATTTGACAATTTAGGGGCTGTTTGACAACGTGTCAAACAGTCTTGGATTCTGATTCTTTGTTCCTGGATCGGTTTGGGAATAAAATCGCGTTTGGTAAAATTTTTGTTCCCTTTAATGAGTTGGGAGTGGAATCAAGAATCGAAAAAAAGTTGATTCTTATTCCGGAAACAAATTTTAGAATCAAAAACCAACTCTTCTTCTTCCCTTCGGCCATCTCGCGACCGCCGTCCACCACCACCCGCCGCCATCCGCCGCGGGCCGCCGGGCCGTCAGCCCGGCCGAGCTCGCTGTGCCGGGCGAGGTCCGGCGAGCTCGCCGGTGGCCGAGGCGGGCCTCGCCCAACCCCGGCGAAGCGGGCCTCGCCCAACCCCGATGAGGCTGCCCGGCCACCGCAAGCAAGGCCGGGCAAGCCTCGCGACGCCCGGCCCCGCCGGTGGCCAGCAAGCCTCACCCGGCCCCCGGCGAGGCCGGCCCCCGCCACCGACGAGGCTCAAGGGCGTCGCGAGGCTCGGCCCGACGAGGGCCTCGCGAGGGCCGCGACGCTCCAAAGAGGTCACCGGCCGAAGAAGAAGAAGAATAGGAGAAAAAGGAAAAAGAAAAGGAAAAAAAGGAAAAAAAAAAAAGGCAAAAAGAAAAGTAAAAATTCATTTAAAAATTAAAAGAAATTGATTTGGAACGGAATCAATGAAGACGGTGCCAAACGCAATTCTATTCCGTAATCGAAATTTTGGACGCTTACCAAACGCGTTCTTTACTCGAATCGCTTCCTAAGAACGAATCAAAAATAATCATTTTTGATCGTAATCGCCCGAGAACGAATCGTTACCAAACGCGCCCTTATTCTATCAGAACAAAATCGGAACCAAAAAGCTAGAAGATGGATTCAATTGGAGAAATTATATGACCAGAAGCAGTGGAGAGACAACCCACTACGCATGGATGACATGTTCTTCAATAGTCACCATTGAAGAACAGAACATATTATCAGAGGAAGAGCAGGGGATGTGATCCGTGACTAGCGATGGTCTGCTTACGATCATGGACTGTTGTTTACTCATATGTACATCCACTGCCTGAAGAATGCCGCTATGGTGCTTTCACTCGTATGTGAGCAGATGCTGCTATGGTCCTTTCACTCTTCAAACTGTTCGATGGGTGAGATTAAAGAATGCTGCACTTACTTTACACTCCGCGCGACGTCGTTTGTAGAACAAAGAGTTGCTGTCAAGGGATATGGTACTAACAGCAAAGTGCAATATTCACCTCAAATAGAATTTTCTCCAGGCCATCACGACATCAAACACTTCCAGATTTAGTCCACCACTAAGACGCCTCAAAGTAGGAGAAAAGAAGGGAGCAGAGAGGAGCACCGGCGAACCTCACAGACAAACCAGTCACAATTCGGAAAATATACGAGAGAATAATTCTCTTGAATTTAAACTCCAGAGGTGTTGAATAAATGTTAGAACACTGTCCTGTAACATAGAGATGTATCGTTTCTACGAAAGAAAATGAAAGAAAAGAAAAGTTGACTGGGGTTGAACCTGGGTAAAATACAACAGGCTGATTTACTATTTCAAAACAAGAAATTCCTGTACCCACTTCCAAGGCTTATCTACCAACTAGGATCTTCAGATGGTCAACACAACCCTTAAAGTATCATGTCGCCTAGCCTTGTTGGCTAACCTGATTTAGAAGAAAGCAATACATCCTTGAGAGAGATATTTCCTACTGTATGCTTACTGACACCACCAACATGGTTGCTGTGCTCCAAGGTTCCATAAGTTCACAAGAAAATTTCTAGGATATCCGTAAAGAAATTAAGTGGTCACCAAGTGAATGTCCTCCCGATAACAGCTCCTCTTCTCAGCAGTTATTGGCGCACACAAATAATGCAAAAACCCTTAAGGAAAAACAAGCAATATCACCTTGAATATTCATTAACAAGCCACAAAGTCGAAAGCCTCAGTCAGGAGACCAACCCAGAAACCACTACATGCTTGATACACTTAATTTCAGTTCAGGCCTAGGATTCACCAAGGCAACTACCTTTTTATTTTACATAAGTGGACCTAGCAAAAGAATCAATGCATCAATTCACAAAATTGTCCTTATTTTCCGTTTTTCTTTTTTCGCTAATGTTGATCCTTAAGGGTTTCTGTCGACAAAACAGATAAAGAAAAAAAGACTCCCAATAAACATAATGCCATTAACTAAATAAAGCTTTGCCGAAGAAATGAGTTTTACAAAGCCCTAAACATGTCTTTGGAATTCCTAGTTTAGAAAACTCTGCATCATATGGAAAAAAGACATTACTGAAGTAGCATAACGAGCACTGCCCCTGCTTGGACCTCTGCACAAGACCTTTCGATAGAGTTTGTCATTTTCATGCTTAGTGCAGTGACAAATGAATAGTCACCTACTTCTTCGTTCATTTATGTCGTCCTGCCTCTAATTCCCTGAACCAGCCTCTTCTTTCTCTACTATATTAAGCAGACATCGCTTAGGAAGAATTGGAATAACTTGGATATCTAAAGCAATCAAACAGGTAAATCATTTCCTAAATCAAATGACAAATGACTACCTCAAAAATCACCATCCAAGTTCAATATCTTATTGCTCGACACAGCGTCAATCTCATGAATTAGTCTCCGCACCATCCACCACGCTCGCCGAGTCGGCCCTTGCGGTGCCGTCGAGGCCTTCAGATTCCAAGAACCGGCTCAGGTGCTTGTCCTCCAAATGTTCCTTCACAACACCCCCGAAAATCAAACAGAAAAAAGAAAAAAATTGCTATTCACGGGCAAAGTACAATCAACATAAAAGGAAATCGCATTCGGCAAAAGCAAGAATCACGAGGATTACGGAGAGGCAAGCCCTGTACTTCTGCCACTCGGCGACGCACTCCTCCTTCTGCCACTGACCCTTCACGAACTTCTCCGAGTACCACCTGAAGACCAGCGAAAGAAGCCATTTTGAGGGGGGTTTAGGGTTTTAGCTGGGGGGGTTCTGACAATCGGAAAACACTAAGAATTCATGGTTTTTTCAGTTGACTGCGCCGATTCGCGGCTTTACCTGTTGAAGCAATTGTGGTAGGCAGCTCTCAGATCGGCGCAAGGCGACGTCGACGACGGAGAAGAAGAAGAAGATTTGGGCTTCTTCTCTCGGATGATCCCCATTCGTCTTCCCAAGAAATCTTCAACGCAGTTTTCCAATGAAGAAGGAAGCTCTATCTCTCTCTTGTTCTCTCTCTAAAGTGAGAGAGAGAACTCAGGTGGGCCCATTGTGGGCCAGCCGTACTCGTTTGTGGCCCACTTCAAAATATTGGGCTTCTGGAAGCCCAAAACCTTTGGAACAAGTAATGGAATACTATTGACCAAAATGAGGGGAGACTCGCAATCCGACTGGAGGGTTTTGACCTTTCTTGGGGAGAAAGGGAAGCACTAGCCACTGGTTTATGGTTGCTTGTGCCATTTTGATTTAGATAAAGAAATCGCCATCTTTGACTGCTTTATGTGCATAAATATGTTTATGTTGAGTCATTTCGGTTTTCACTTAGACCGATGTTTTTACAAGTTACAAAGAAATGCTGGCGAGTTTCACAGACAAACAAGATAACTTACAAAAGGTCAAAGCATCAATACCATGACTTTCATCAAATTCGGTCAAAAAGTATGTATGGAAATGAAGTAATTTTATAAAATCCAATGCCCGATTCGACCCATTTCATAGTTTGGCTATGTTGTGATACTTCTAGAAAATTCAAGTGTGAATTGAAAAAGTAAATCAACAAATGGTTCTCACATATTAGCAGATCAAGTTGGAAAAACACTGGTGTGAGAGCATCATGACTGCACACATCAATGGCTGCACATGCTTAAAGGATGATCTAGTCCTTAAGATGATGACTGAAAGAATTTACTATTATTGA